>PITA01031355.1:0-15312 GCA_004023965.1 Spilogale gracilis
TATATATATATATAACTAAGTCACATGAAGAAAATATTCAAAAGAATTTCAAAAAATATTCAAAAAAATTTTACTGGTGTGAAATGAAAAATAAGCAAGACTAAAATGAAAATAAATAGGAATTGGATCTTGAGCTGAGTAGCAATTTTAAATTAAAAGCCATATAGAAATAAAATGATAGAGATTTGATTTTGCTTTCTTGGAGCTATATGCAACATTTCTATGTAGTTTTAGCATCTAAAAAGTATAGACTGTAACTTGTATTTCACATATCACATCTGAGAGCTAATAACAATTTGTCACTAACAGAAATTCATTAACTAACCCCTAAAGAATACCCTGAAGCAGTTGGTCTGATTTTACTATTGGAACTAAGTCAGCTAAGACCTCTATTTTTGACAGTTATGTTCAATATGAAAATCCTATTTTTAGGACTTTCAAACATTTATGAATTACTGTTGATGTCTTTAACATCAGAGCTAAAGAATTTTAGAACTAATGAGGATGGGGGCTTGTGGGTGATTCAGTGGGTTAAACATCCAACTCTTAATTTTGGCTCCAGTTATGATCTCAGGGTTGTGAGATTAAGTCCTGCTCTGCACTGGGTGTGGAGCCTGCTTAAGATTCTCTCCTTTTCTGAGGCACCTGGGTGGCTCAGTCATTAAATGTCTGCCTTTGGCTCAGCTCCTGATCCCACTGTCCTAGGATTGAGGCCCACAACAGGCTCCCTGCTCAGCAGGAAGCCTGTTTCTCCCTTACCCACTCCCCCTGCTTCTGTTCCCTCTCTCGCTGTCTCCTTCTGTCATATCAGTAAATAAAATCTTAAAAAAAAAATTCTTTCCCTTTCCCTCTGCCCTCCCCACACATCCCTCTGTTTCTCTCTCTCTCTCAAAAAAAACAAAAAAACAAAAAAAAACCACAACAGAACACAAACAAATAAATAAAAAAACTAATGAGGACCTATGCAGTTATCTAGTCTACATCTTTTATTTTCTATGACACAGGAAGTTACATGAAAAAGAGTTTAAATGGTTTATTCTTCTTAATTGAGATCCATCGTTCCTACTTTGCTTCTCAAATTTTTTCTCTTTATTTTTAGTGAAGGAAGTTGTGCAACTCTGGTAACTTTATGTTTATTTGCTTATATCATAGCTAAATAGATTATGCCTCTTGTATTTTCTTTTGACTGTTCAGTAGAAATACTTGTCCTCAATTTATAACCCATTAAGCTTTCAATGGCTATCAGAGAAACTGCTTTATCTTGATAACTGCCTTGTAACTTTTTAAAAAACAATATTTATTTATTTGTTTGTTTGTTTATTTATTTAGCATGATTAGGGGAGGGGAAGAGGGAAAGAAAGAGAGAGAACCTCCAGCAGACTTTGTGATGAGTGTGGAATCCATTGTGGAACCTGACACCAAAATAAGATCATGACCTGAGCTGAAATTAAGAGTTAGAAACTCAAGGAACTGAGCCATCCAGGCACCCCTTAGCTGACTTGTAATTTTTACAGCACTACCTGCTGATTCATTGACAAAGAAATTACAATTCTGTCAGGTAAAAATTAAGGAAACATTTTTTAAAAAGTACTTCAAAAAATAATTTGCTAAATGTAGACTGTAGACTCTTATAAGACAATTTAGCTTGTAGAAGGTCTGGGGTCTAGCTGGGCCCAAGCCTTGAATCAGAAGATCTGGGACTAAGCCTTGAATACCATCAAGACTCTTGGGGCTCATCTGCTTTTCTGTCTGCCTTGGCTCCCTTTTTTTGAATACAAATGATTTTTTTTTTTAATCTAAAAGTATACTAGGAGGCATAAATTTAAATCTTAAAAGATTGCCAATTCCAGTTCTAAGATTCTGAGAAAAGGACATTTAATGGCTTAGCCTGAGTCATGTGCCTGTTTATAGACCAACTGGCTGAGGCCTGGAAATGAATTACCACCAGAACAATATCTTGGCTCAAGTAACCACTCTTGCACCAACCAACTGTGTCCCTAAAATGAGGTCATAGTACTTCTCACCGTAATCATGAATCTTGGGAAAAGGGCAGTTCCTAGAAAAAGGGTGCCAGATAAATGATTGTCATGGAGGCCACTATGTAACCCAACTTGAGATTTGCTCTCCATGAGTTCCCAGGTCACCATTCAAATTTCTCCTTTCCTCAGCCATGTTGGAATAGGTCAAAATTTTAAAGCAATCTAAAGAATGTATCTTTAGATTTTACCCCCACATCTTTATACTGGTACCAATATTTTTTATAGTTTTAATTGTGCAGTGGGTGATACGTGTGGAAGAGCATATGTAACAGCAATGTAAATTAAGAAGCACAAAAATAAACACAAGCTGAGCTGAGAAAATAACACAAATATTAGTGAAGCCACTGGTGGGCACACTGTAGCACTCCTCCAACATCTTACTTAATCTGTTAAATAAAGGATAGTATATTTCCCCTTTTTTGGCAGGAAGACAACAGAAGGTAGTAAAGAAATACAGGCTCTTGATTAGAATTCTGCCTTTTCCACTTGCTTTGTGTGTGAGCTTAGCAAGTTCCTTCATTTCCCCATGTCTCTCTCTACTCTTCATCTATAAAATGGGACTTAAAAGAAAATGTTCCCATCTCACAGAAGTTGTCAGTTATATGAGAAATGCGGCATTTTTTTGTCATAGTGAAAACCTGGAGCCTGGAAGCAATATAATGTGAATATTCATTAACAAAGGACAATTAAACAAATCAGTAGACTCAAACAGTTGACTGTGATGAAGCAATGGACATCCCATAGCTGGAGCTGTAGATGTTTCTCTAATAGAAGGCAGCGGACCTTCTACAACATACGTGGCTGTTTCCCTGGTCCCTGTGGTTCGCAACAGTGAGGCCAGAGCTCTGTCAGGAGCTTAGAGTCTGAGACAAAGAGACTCCGTGGGTTCTGGTGTCATAATGGAGTGGAAAGATTGTTACTGAGTTTTGGCTTTCTCCTGTGGAGGAAAAATGGGCAAAACCAGGGAGCTGGGTTTTTCCTCAAGAGAAGAGAGGCAGGGAAGCTTTGATATGAATAGTCATTGGTATGACAGCGTGAAGGTGTGAAACAGACAACAAGGGACACCCTCTGTGGTGGGAGTGGGGGTGGGGGGGTGCAGATTGTTGGCAAACTTCAGCCCCGAGGCCAAGTCCAGCCCACCGCCTAGTTCTGTATAGCCTGGGAGCTAAGGATGGTTTTTTTACGTAGACATGATTGAAAAATATATTTTATAAAATAGTATTTCATGACATGTGAAGGTATGTGAAGTTTCAATTTGGGTGTCCACAGGTCACCTTCTGTTGGCACATGCCACACGCATTCACTTGCATAGTGCTTCTGCCTTCTTTCCTGCATGGCAGAGCTGAGTAGTTGTGACTGAGGTCCCATGGTTCCCAAAGCCAACAATTTTACTACCTGGCCTCTTATGGAAAACGTTGGCTGATTCCTTCCTTATGTCATAACCCGTGCACGGATTTTAGGAAGAGATGCTAAAAGTTAGTTCATGCTGAGCACTCACTTTTGCCCAGTGTGGCTCTGAGCTCTTCACTGGAATTTAATATAATCCTGTGAGTCACACTAAAATGATGGGTACCATTACCTTCCCCATTTCACCAGTGAGAAACCGAGACACCCAAGTAATTCGTTCAATGCCCTACCATGAGTGAGTAGAAAATCTAGGATATGAACCTGACCTGTCTCATCCTAGAGAAGTAATGTGTAATATCGAGTTTAGTCTTATTTCCTGTCTGTTACCTAATTCCTGCCAGTTTCCCTCGGAGTGTCAGGAGTTCTGTGTAAAGAGTTGCCCCTCCCCCCCGGGTCTCAGTCTTACTGTAGACACTGACAGAATTGCCTGTGCCTACACTTGGGGCACAGCGTCAGTGGAGGAGGACTGCAGACTGGAGGGATCGTTCCAGTTTAATCCTGGACTTTACATTTGATGGCATCATGGAATGGAGATCAGTGTGTGTGTGTGTGTGTGTGTGTGTGTGTGTGTGTGTAATAAACATAGAACATGTCCAGGATTCACCCCAAATGGCAGATAGTAGTTGTCCTTCAAAATGAATGGATAATGTAGAATTGGCATATTCCTACACTTTAATTCTATGTAATTTGAAATTTTTAAGTGAAGTTGTAGTCTTTGTATTGACATCAAAAAAACCTCCAAAAAACAACAGCAGTAACAACCCTATGGAATAGTAGAAAGAACCCTCTGAACTGGTTGTTCCTTCTGTGAGGTAAATTAGTCTAAATCTCCAGTGATTATCTTAGGTCCTGAGAAGAGATGTATTGTTTAATAATTCAATTCCCCAGGATGTGATCTAGATGGAAGACAGATTAACTAACCACCAAAAATAATCCTGCTCTTCTAACTGGGATATGTCCATCTTAATCAGGAGTGGAGGACCCTTTCTTCTTTTCAGAGATACATAATGGCACTGGGCTTCTTTTTTATTTTATTTTACTTTATTATTTTCAATTCAGTATAGTTAACATACATTGTTACATTAGTTTCAGGCATACAACATAGTGATTGACAGTTCTGTACATTATTCAGTGCTCATCATGGTAAGTGTATTTTAATCCCTTTCAAAGTTCATCCATCCCCCCACTCCTCCCCTCTGGGAACCAAATACAGTTGTTCTCTGTAGTGAAGAGTCTGGTTTTTTTGGTGGTGGGGGGGGAACCTGGCTTGTTCAGTGAGTAGAACATGCATTCTTAATCTTGGGGTCATGAATTTGAGCCCCAGACTCAGTGTAGAGTTTACTTAATGAAAAAAATTAAAAGTCTGTTTTTCTTTTTGGTTTGTCTCTATTTTTTTGCTGGTTTGTTGTTTCTTAAGGGCCACATTTGACTGAGATCATAAGATATTTGTCTTTGACCTATCTCACTTAGCATAATACACTTTAACTCCATCCATGTTGTTGTGAAGGAACTAAATTCCTTCTTTTTCATGGCTGAGTAATATTCCATTGTGTTCATTTCCATTCATCTATTGATGGATATTTGGGCTCCTTCTATATTTTGATCATTGTAAATAATTCTTCAATAAACATAGGCATGCATATGCCTTTTTGAACTAGTGTTTTTGTACTCTTTAGGTACAAAACTCTATGGTAGGTCTATCTTTAATTTTTTGAGGAACCTCCATACTTTTCCACAATGGCTGTATCAATTTTCATTTCATTCTTTTGATGTATCTGTTGGTCACCTGGATGTCTTCTTTGGAGAAATGTCCATTCATGTCTTCTGTATGGGCTTTCTCTTGACATAGATATCACACATGTTAGAGGACAAAGCTCCATGTAGGCAGTTTTATCTGTTCAACTTTCTGCTGGGGGAGTGGGAAAGGAAGTTTTTTCTTTGTTCAATAGGTCAAGGGAAACCAGTACTAGGCTTCACTCACATGTGATACCTACTTATTACCCTTCAAGATGGTGAGAAATGTGCTTTTCTTCCTAGACTGTGTACTCAGAAGGATTACATCCATTTCTCTTGCCTCTTCGCCCTCCCCAAAAGTCCCACCCCTACTTCACCAGGACCAAGAGAAAAAATAGTGACAGATGTTTGGCTACTCAAGGCCGGAAGAATATGGCAGAGCCCTCCAACAGCAGCCATCACTCATACCTGGCTCTAAGCCTTTGACTTTAGACAGTGTGAGGAGTGAGGTCTGGTCTTCTGAGCTCCTCTTGGAATCTTGCGAATCTGTCTCAAGTTTAGTAAAACGTAGTGGTGAATGTTGTTTTCATTTTTGATATGGCATTAAAAATGAAGTAATTGAACAAGCTGGGCTTTTCAGTTCTACTTCTCTTGCAGGGTTGAATATGACTCGCATGTTAGAAACATATCTAAAGGAAAATAATCGCATGACACACAACTAACATCGTAATATTTTGCATTCAATGTTAAAAAAAATAGTATGAAGAGAAACTTTGTTTCTTGGAAAGGACTATCTTCTTATTTCTGATGCTATTTTCTTTCTGTTTTGGTGGGCGGGGGGTGCCCTTTTATGTAATTGCTTAAGAATTACTATAATTTGCATGAAACTGTCCTAGGTAATCAGGTGTTAGCAGTGGAGGAAACACAGGAAACCGCTTAACAGCAGAGCACATTCCAAAAAATGAACAAATACATAATGCTATTTATTAAGTATTTATGCAATAAGTGCTATGAAGAAAAATGAAGCAAGGTCAGTAGTCTAAGCAGTGGGGCTCCAGCTTGGCTCAACACTAGAAATACCTGTGAGCTTTTCCCTTTTCAAGATTTTATTTATTTGTCAGGGAGAGAGAGAGTGCACAAGCAGGGGGAGCAGCATACAGAGGGAGAAGCAGGCTCCCCACTGAGCAAAGAGCTTGATGTGGGACTCAATCCTAGGATCCTGGAATCATGACCTAAGCTGAAGACAAATGCTTAGCCAACTGAGCCACCCAGGCATCCCAGCAACTGGGAGCTTTAAGAAATACTGATGCCTTCATCCCACCTAGATAGATTCTATTTTAGTTGCTCTGGAATACAGCTTGGGCATCTTGATTTTCAAGCTCCTCGGGTATATCTAACCTACAGCCAGAATTGAGGACCACTAGGATAGAGTGAGAAATTCTCCTTTAGGTTGGTGGTCAGAGACTGCCTCTATGACTCAGTCACATGGGAAGAAACCAAAAGAGGACAGACTATGAGCTAAGAGTCTATCTGAATTACAGTCCAAGTAGATGGACCACACAGGCCACGTCCTGGGGTGAGTACATGTTTGGTGCACTCTTGGGACAGGAAGGTTGTATGGGATGGAAAGGAGCAGAGTGAGCCAGGGGGAGAGTGAGAAAGCATTAGATTGCAGGGGTAAGCAAGAGGCAGGTCATTTAGAGCCTGTAGGCCATAGGAGAAGTTGGGTTTATTCTAATGTGATGGAGAAGCCACAGGAGCATTCTGAACAGGGTAGTGAAATAATTTAATTCATCTTTGAAAAAGATTTCCCTTGAAGCTCTGTGGAGAACGGGCTAAGTACCAAGTGCAAGAGGGGAAGTAAGGGACCTGTTACTATCTCCTGCTGTAGATCAGCCTAGAAATAATGATGGCTTACACCAGAGTGCTAGGAGATCAAGGAGCTAAGATGTGATTGGATTAGGGATAATTGGGAAGGGTGGAGCCAAAGGAATTTGCTGCTAAATTGGATACCAGGTGTGGGAGAAATTAAGAAGTCAGGAATAACTCCTAAGCCTTTGGCTTGAGCAGACATTTTTGGGTGGATTGGTGGTGCCCTTGGCTAGGCTGGATGACACCAGAGAAACCGATTTGTGTTGGCAAGAAGGGATCAGGAGTTTCGTTCTTGGACATACTACATTTGAGCTGAAATGGTCCTGTGGTAATAAATGGTAGGGTTTTACTTGTTGTTAATATCCTCAATTGACAAACAGTTGGTAACAGTGGTCCCTTAATTTCAGGAGTTCTGCTATTCCGTAAATATTTTAAGGCAGTGCCTTCACACCATCAGGAATTGTATTAGTGTTTATAAATATCCCCTGGTAAAATATGTCTAAAAGAAATCGGAGGATTTGCAGTTTTAAGAAATTAATAGTCTTTTACCAATTAGACTATTGAAATCAAATGTTCCCAGTTATATCATTTTCCTGAATGTCCTACACTTCTGCCAAAATTAAAGCCTCTAATGTTAGTCTGGGGGATTGCTATAAGAATATATTCACAAGAGTGGCTGGACTAAAGCCTTTCAGTTTCATGCCACCATCTGTGTGGAAAATTAAGACACCAATGGTTTTAGGAGAACTGTGTAGCTGTTGTACCATTTCAGAAGATGAAGATCAAGAATTTATGTAACCTAAGGATGCTTGGGTGGCTCAGTCGATTAAGTGGTTGCCTTCGCCTTAGGTCATAATTCCAGGGTCCTGGGATCGAGTCCCACATCGGGCTCTCTGCTCCACAGGGAGCCTGCTTCTCCCTCTACCTGCTGCACCTCCTGCTTGTGTGCTCTCTCTTTCTCTCTCTCTCTCTCTCTCTCTGACAAATGAGTCAATAAATAAAATCTTTAAAAAACAAAACAGTTTATGTGACCTAGAAATAATATCTTTTCTTCCAGCACCATGGGTGATACCAGAGTACAATGTGTTATAAGTGCTAAGAGCTGTTGTTAATATTTAGTAGAGTGATATTCAATGTCTGACTTTTCCCCCCTATTATTTGGCCAATGGAACAATAAAATAATTCCCTATGATGTCAGCACTCATGTTGTGAATTTGAGTCTTTGTGAGTCGAGTTCCCCTCTGGCTCAGAATGTCTGAATAGGAGTCAGAATCCAAAGTGTGATATTATGATCTCTTTTCAAATGCTAATAAAATGAAGAGTTCTTCCATGTTTCTCTGGCAACACAAGCAAAAAACAAATTACTATTCTTCCCTTAGAAAAAATAAAACAGGAAAGAAAAAGCGAAAATTCCCAAGAAACTGAATGTCTTTCAATGTATCTTATGTCCTAATAACCCGTAATTTTTTTTTTTATCACTAGGTAAATGGGCCTCCACATTGAGAATGTACTTGGCAAAATTGAAAGAAAAGCAATAAAATCATCCCATGGGGACAGAAGCTGCATTTTATAATTTAATTTGTTGTGGATTTATTTGCAACTAATCTGTAGCCATCTGGACACTAGTGACATTAAAAGCATCTTTATGTTTTGCCTATTTGGGTCATCTTATTGGGCAATTTGAAGGGTGTCTTCATAAATATAAGCAACATAAATAATTGGACATTAGTGAGGTCCCTATGGAGTTTTCTTAGGTCCATAATGTTTCTACAGATTTCTTTTTGTGGATCTATGACATGGATCCCCAAAACAGACTTCATATATTTGTTGAGGAATAATCAAACACACATACTAAGCCTGCTTCACAGAAGCTCCCAAGAGTGCTCTCTCTTGGTCCCAAAAGGTAGCTTTCAGTGGTGCTAGAAACGGGAAGGGGCACTAGGAATAGTCATTCCAGGGGATCCCTACTCTCCCTCTGACTCCGCCATCAGTCTTTTTTGTGAGCTTTTCAAAAATTGTGAAAACATTTTAAGAACATGACCTATCTGGTGAAAGATGACAATGAAATCCTACTGGCACAAATAAAAATCAGTCTTCGTGGCAGTTCCGAGTCATACACACACAGACATCTGAGAGCAATGCTAACATATGTTTGGCATTTACTTTGTGCTCTCCATGCATCATTAATCCTGAAAACAGCACCATGATGTAGGCATTACTATTAGCCCCATTTTACAGATGAGGAAATGGGCCTTAGAGATGAAGGACCTCGTCTCAATCTATCTAGCCACCAAATGGAGCAGCTGGAAAAGCTATCAGGGTTCTCCAGTCACATGGGTTAAACCTCTAAGAACAACCAACACGGTCTCCCAGGCTTCTGGGCTCTTGTCTAACCCCACATAAGCCATTTAGCACCTCTTCCTCACCAACTTTTCAGGAGACCCACCCCATCACTAGGCCCTTGGGTAGAAGGTAATTAATGCCTGTCCTAAATAAGCAATACCCTGGAAACTTAAGAGAACTAAAGCTATTTAAAAGTAGATTCAGCCAACAGACATTGTTTATCTACCTGGCAAAATCTGGTCCATGGGAAAAAGGAAAGAGCAATAATTATCCAATACAACCCCCCTTCCTTTTCCTGAAAGTGAATTTGAAAAGGGATCCTACTTCTTGTACGTAAAAACCTAGAGTTGAAAGAGATCTCTAAAGGCAACAAACAGAACAAGTCTAGCTTCTCTGTATTTTAATATGATTCTTGAACACGAGTCTTTGTTTTAAAATTTTATATCTTGGGAAGTTCCATAATAACAAAAGATGTTTGGTGTTCAGGTCTTGAGCTTCTCCAGAAGGAAAAGCCTAGTCTTGAAAGCATTTCTGGCTAAAAGCTTCAGCAAGCTCTTGGCAACAGTTTGGAATCACGAACAACCTTGTTCTTTCTTAAACCATTGCACTCAAAAGTCATTTCTACTTAAATCCTTGCCAAGCAGTTGGGCTACCCTCAGTCTTGCTGCCTCCCAGAATTCATCTCCAGGCAAATTTGCCTCCTCGCCTCTCCCGATTAATCTGGTTCCGTGCACCTGAGCAGGGGACTGATCCAGAGACCATAATGAACTTAGGCAGGATTTTCCCTTTCGACTGCCAGCCTGAGTCAGGCCCAGGCGGGTGGTGATTCAAGTGGAATGAACGTTGGCTCAGTCCAAGCTCTTGGGTTTGATCCATAGGAAAACTTCTTTGTAATACGTGCCAGGGGAATGTAATTTTATAATAATAATAATAATAATAATAATATGCAGGGAATTATTATATAAGAGTAAGAGTACTTCATGGTCCCTTGGCTGGGATGTTTAAAATGCTGTATTACAGGGGGTAAAAAAACGTAACGTGGAAGAATATTGCAACCAAGGCTTTGGTATAAAACATATGCTTTTTAAAAAAATTAGTGTGTGAGTAGCCTTCTTAAAGGATTTTGAGGCCATCCTGTGACTTTTCAAGAATTCACCCCATTTGCTGCTCCTGGGGTTTTCTCCCAACTCCTGAAAGTATTAGAAGGCGATGAATCACAAAAGCCAAGAAGAAGCTTCTCATTCTTGTCCTCATCACCTGGCATGAGACTATATAATTACATAATATCTTTTAAAAAGCATCTACAGAGGAGATCTCTTGCATTCTAAGATTGACTTACATTTTAGGTAAGTTTTTACTTGGCACAATATGGGCCCAGATTGACATCAAGGTCACTGATTTCTCTTTTCTCCCTCATTTGACTGATTTTTATCTGTGGAATATAGTGGATAGTTGTGAAAAAATTTTCAAATAAGTCTTACAAAAAAAGTTTTAAAATATGCGTAGTTGAAACGATTGCTTCAGTTCTCCATGTATTAATGTTAGTCAGACACATCAGTTATAGCCCAATTATTGATACTCCAGTTTTTATTTCCATGGTGAATTATTTTTTATTATTAATATTTTAAAGCATATCTAACACTGGTAGGTCCTGAGAACGTGCATAACAACTACCTGCTTAAACTTAGAGTGTGACTAGCCCTTTTAAAGGGCTATTGTCATATGTGTCTAAAAATTAAAATTTATATGGTGGCACCTGGGTGGCTCAGTTGGTTAAGCGACTGCCTTCGGCTCTGGTCATGATCCCGGAGAGCCAGGATCGAGCCCCACATCGGGCTCCCTGCTCAGTGGGAAGCCTGCTTCTCCCTCTCTCATTCCTCCTGTTTGTGTTCCCTCTCTCGCTGTGTTTCTCGCTGTCAAATAAATAAAATCTTTTTAAAAAAAATTAAAATTTATCAATCATATGCAGTACTTTAGGTAGACTATTTCCTGTAAAATTATTTCTTCTTTCATGTATCTATGAAAATTTACATAATAAAAGTGTGGGGGGATGATATTTACCTGGTGAGACCTCTGTAATGTTCCCATTAAAATATCCAAGAAGATACACAAAGGGGAAAAAACTGGAAACAGTACAGGAAAGTAAGTTGGGGGAGAGAAAAAGACTACAAAGTTGAAAGACAATTGCGCTCTTATATCACTGGGGATGGGCGAAGTAAGAAACACATTCTGGGGCTCTGTGTGCTGTGAATTCTGAACTAAAGCTGCAGGGATCACAGCAATAAAGAAAGAAGAAGGCTTTGCTTTACTTCAACCGCCTGCCCAGAACAAGGAGCTCTCTTGGACTGCAACACAAAGAGGCGTTCAGCTGGCCCCCTGCTGCCCATGAGCTCGGAGCTCTGGTGGGAGCTGGTCGGAGTCAGGCCCCTCAGCACTTCCTGGCCGCCAGCCCTACCCCACGGCTCTGTCCTTTCTAGGTCCACTCAGTCTCGGCACCTCCTGCCACATCGCTGGCAGGTGGCGTCATAGGTTTCCACAGAAAATAATCTTTACAGAAGAACTGTCGTCAAGGGGAAAGGAAGGAGGAACCCCAAGAACGGTGTCTGTAGGGGAAGGGTTCACAAATGTCACAACAGAGCTAGAGATGGTGGCTGACTCTTGACCCCAGCCAAAGAGCTCACACTGTAGGGGTCCCCACCTCCCATAACACATCCATTCGGGCAAAACATTGGTGACCACGGCTTGGGGGTGAAAGCCTTGCTTTTAGATTGAGTTGGTCTAAACCTACATATTGACTGTTTCCATCTGCAGGTTCTTGCTTCTGTTGGGTGTGATTTCCCTTACACCTAAAATTTTTCTGCTGGCATTCCTTGCAAACAGTCTGTTGGCAATGGATCCCTCAGTTTTACTCCATTTGAAAATGTCTTTACCTTGCCCTCAGTTTTGGAGGCAAATTTTTCTGGATATAGAATTTTAGTTTGTCAGTTCCCCCCTCCCACCCCTCCTTTGCAGGACTCTAAAGATGTGGGTCTGGTGTTTTCTGGTTTTCATTGTTTCTGGGAGAATTCAGCCATCATTCGCATCATTTCTCTTAAAGCAATTTTTCCCCCTCTGTGAATGCTCGTAAGATTTGTTGCTCCTCTTTGATTCTTAACAGTTTGACTCTGTTGTGTCCAGGAGCAGTTTTCTTCTTGTTTATCCTACTTGGAGGCCCCCGAGTTTCTTGAATCTTGGGCTGATATCATTAATCCAAGAAATTTCTCAACCATTGTTTCTTCAGATTTTTCCTATGCTCCACTCTCTCTTTCCCTTGGGGACTCAATTTCATGCACAATGTTAGGTCATTATTATTACTGTCCCACAGAACTCAGATTCTCTCTCTCTTTAACCTCACTCTTTCCCTCCCCACCTTTGTTTAGTTTAATTTGAATAATTTCAGTTGACTTTGTCAACAAGCTATCTGATTGTTTCTCCTCCGCTGTGTCCAGTCTGCTGAGTCCATTGATTGATTCTCGTATCTGTTATGTTTTTGTTTTTAATTTTTAATTTAATTTTATTTTATTAAAGATTTTATTCACTTATTTATTTGAGGAACAGCATGAGTGTGCGGAGAGGGGCAGAGGGAAAGGGAGAAGCAGACTCCCTGCTGAGCCTGACTAAGGGGGATCCTCAATCCCAGCACCCCAGGATCATAACTTGAGCTGAAGGTGGATGCTGAACCAACTGAGCCATCTGGGCATCCCTGTTATGTTTTTATTTCTAACCTTCCTATTTGTTTCTTTTTTATAATTTCCTGGTCTCTGTATAATGAACAGATTGTAGAGAGGATTGAAAAAGACAAAAAATGAGCCTTTATTTTTTTAATAATAATTTATTTTATTTTTTCAGTATTCCAAGATTCATTGTTTATGTCCCACATCCAGTGCTCCATGCAATATGTGCCCTGGATACCCACCACCAGGCTGATTCACCCCCCAACCTCCTCCCTTCCAAAACCCTCAGTTTGTTTCTGAGTCCCAAGTCTCTTTAAAAAGAACTATAAACTTAATAAATTTCTGCAAACACCAACTGAAGAAAAAAAGTAGGCCTTAATAATCAAGAATGGAAATGACACACACCTCAGATGTTACAGAAATAAAATAGTTTATAATAGAAACAAAGCAAAATACTTCACACCAAAAATAAAAATAGGCAAGCTTAAAGGGGACAAATTCTTAAGGAAAACAAGCGAAACCTTTAAACGAACTAAAAAAAAAAAGAAAAGAAAAAGAAAGTTTTAATACTCATTAAATAAATAAACAATAAACACACAAAATTAAAGAAATTTTATCAGTAGTCAAATAGCTATAAAACCCAAAACTCCAGGCCCCTGGCTTCACTGGCCAGGTCTACCAAGCATTAAAGGAAAGAATAACACTGCTCTTGCATAAAATCTTTCAGATAACAGGAATAAGAAGGGGGAAGACTTATTTTGGGAGACTAACATAACTTTGATACTAAAGCCTAACAAACAAGAAAGGACAATGCCAGGAAAACTAAATTAGGTAATGTGTAAAAAAAGATAACCATTATTACCACATAGAGTTTATATCGAAGATATAAATTTAACATTAGAAAACTAATACTTTTGTAACTATGTAGGGTGACAGATGCTAGCTGGGCTTATTGTGGTGATCACTTCACAAGGTATACAAATATTGGATCATTATTTTGTGCACCTGAAACTGTATGTTATGCTACATGTTATTTATACCTCAATTTTAAAAAAGGGAAAAGTGATTGACAAAGGAAATACATCCTATGATAATCTCAACAGATTCAGAGAAAGTACTTGATGAAATTCATAATCACTTATGATTGAAAACCCCAGCTATTGTTGAATAAAAGCAATATTATTTGTAGATTACCAGAAATCCTTCCATAAACTTTATATGTAATCATGAGTCATTGAAGTTTCCCTTCGAGTTAAAGAAAAGACAAGAATGTTCATGCCACATCTTCAGTTTAGCATTTTAGTAGTGTTCCTAGGCAGAGCAATATAAAGCAAGTGAGAGATATCAAGTTTTGATGATTGGAAAGGAGAAGATGAAACTGGTATAAGTCACATGTGACACAGTTGTGTTTTTGGTAAAACAATATCATATATAGATAAAATATTAACATTAACAAAGAAGTTGAATGAGACAGATCTATATAAAATCAGTACACAAGTTTCAATTGTGTTTCTGTAAACCAGGAAATTCTTAAAAACATACACTTTATTGGGCCCATGGGTGGCTCAGTCATTAAGCGGCTGCCTTCCGCTCAGGTCATGATCCCGGAGTCCCAGGACTGAGATCCACATTGAGCTCCCTGCCCAGTGGGAAGCCTGCTTCCCAAGTCTCCCACTCCCCCTGCTTGTGTTCCCTCTCTTGCTGTATTTCTCTCTGTCAAATAAATAAATAAAATCTTAAAAAAAAAAAAAAAACACAATTTACGGTAGCATCTGACAAAGTCAGTTATCCAGAATAGATCTGACTAAAGCTATCAAAAGGATATATTTATAGGAATAATAGCAAACTTAAGAGATACTCACAGATTTAAATATATAAAAAGCACTGCTTTCATAGATTAAATCAATAATGTCAAAATTAAATTTTTCACAAATTGATGTACAGATTTTAAAAAGTCAATAACTTTTTTGCAGTGAAATCTTAAGGAAAGTTCCAAAGCTTTGTATGTCTGTGTCTGTGAAACATGAAAAATGTATTCTAAAATGTATATAAAAAAGAAAAAAATGCCTGAATTTAAAATTCATATGAAATTTTAAAGGGCCAAAAGTAGCCCAGGTTTTGTTGAAGATGTACAATTTGGCAGAATTTCCTCTCCTGGCTATCAAGATGGTTTCTAAAGCTGTAGTAGTTAAGATAGCCTGATA
>PITA01031356.1:0-15319 GCA_004023965.1 Spilogale gracilis
GGTGGAGAGTGGTCTGTAGCTGGTGTCAAGGGTAGAGGCAGGGAGGAGGAGAGTGGTGCCCAGGCCCCATCGGTGTGACCAGAAAGATGGGGGAAAGGGAGGTGGCCGAGACGGGTAGGAGGTGAGATGGCAGAGGCTGAATGTGAGGGGTTGGGCCTTAGGAGAGAGGTGAGACCACCTAGGAGAGGCAGCCACAAAACCCCCAACAAGGCTGAATGGCACAGGCAGGGTCGGAAGAGGCTGGAGGAGACTGCATGCGGAGGGAAGGGTGGGTGGTAGGGCCCCCCGCGGGACCTGAGAGTGGGGAGGAGAAAGACCCGAATAAGCCACCAGGAGTCTCCGGGGAGGTCTAGGAGGAAGTGACTGAGGCCAGCATGGGGAGCAGGCCTCCCTGGGGGTCTTCCAGGGAGACCCCAATTCTTAATTCCAATCCAAACAGCTGTTTGATCTGTTGGGGTTCTGTGTGTCTGAAAGAACGGGAAGCAGGATTCCGCCGCTTAAAAAACATTTGCACATGACATCCCAGACCGTCCTCAGGTGCCTGTCTTCACAGCCATGCGCCCCAGAGAACCCCCTGCCCTCATCTACAAGAAGCCAGGCATCCTTCCCTAAAGCCCCTCCCTGCCCCAGCTCCTTACCCGCCCCCTAAATTCACAGTTGACCTTCCCACTTAATGCTTTAGACTCCTGTGGAGAGTTGTGCCCGCTCTCTGCTCCTCTCAGGGCAGCTCCTTGAAAGAACAGAGTTCTCCAGGCTCTGCCTCCTTCCACCACACCCCCATCCCAACCTCTGATCCCAGCTCCCAGCCTCCCCAAGGCCAGCAGCCCTCCAACACACAGTTGCGGTCCATATCTTGCCTGGGCGCTTTGCCCAGCACCTCCTTGTTCTGGAAACCTTCCTCCCCCAGCATCTCCAGCTTCCCATACTTCTGTCTGTCCCACCACTCAATGCCCAGTTCTGACACTTGGTCAGAACAGCCCTGCAAATGGATATGTGTTCTACCCCCAACCCCATCCCAGTGCTGGCTGCCATGGCCATCTGAGCACTGCCACCTGCTGCAGCCCAGGCCTTGTGCCCCTCTGCCCTCGGGACATCTCCTACGATGCTCAGTACCTTCCTCCAAACCTGCTCCTTCTCTCTGAAATTGCACTGAGAAATCATCATCTCCCCCTCCCCCTCCAATACCTAATGTCCTCAGGTTTCAACCTCCTGGCATACCCCCCACCCAAACCCTGCTCCCTATCTCCCCAGGCCCTGCTCATCTCCTGCTCCCACTGCAAAATTAAACAAGTTTCTTTCTGGGGCACCTGGGTGGCTCAGTCAATTAAGCATCTGTCTTTGGCTCAGGTCATGATCCCGGGATCCTGGGATCCAGCCCTACATATCTATCTCTCTCTCTCTCTCTCTCTCTCTCTCTGCCCCTCCCCACTGCTCATTCTTACTCTCTCTCTCAAATAAATAAAACCTAAAAAGAAAAAAGGAAAGAAAAGGGGTGCCTGGATGGCTCAGTTGATTAAGCATCTGCCTTTGGCTCAGGTCATGATCCCGGAGTCCTGGGATCGAGCCCTGCATTAGGCTCCCTGTTCAGCAGGAAGCCTGCTTCTCCCTCTCTCACTCCCCCTGCTTGTGTTCCTTCTCTAGCTGTGTTTCTGTCAAATAAATAAATAAAATCTTTAAAAAAAAAAAAAAGAAAAGAAAAGAAAAGAAAAGAAAGTTCCTTTCCTGCAGGACTTGTCAGGGCCTTCAAGATGAAAACTGTGAGCTAGGGCTACCACTAGCTAATTTTGATCAAGCACTTCCTCCACACCTGTGTGTGTGTGCCTACACCTCAGCACTGTTAGCATTTGGGGCTGGATAATTCTGTGTTTGGCAGGGGATGGAGGAGGCTGTCCGGTGCTACGTAAGACGATCAGCACAGTCCCTTATCTCTGCTCACTAAATGCCAGGAGCACCCTCCTCCTAAGTAGCGCCGACCAAAAATGTCTCCAGACACCATCAAAGGTCTCCTAAGAGGCAAAACCATCCCCCTGGGTAGAGAGCCACCACGCTCTACTAAAAATGTTTATTAGACATTTACCATAGGGTAGTGCTGTCCAAGAGAAATACAGTTCGGCCCACAGATGTAGTTTTAAACTATGTGCCAGCCCCATTAAGAAAGTAGAAACGAAGGGCACCTGGTGGCTCAGTTGGTTGGGCGACTGCCTTCGGCTCGGGTCATGATCCCGGAGACCCAGGATCGAGTCCTACATCGGGCTCCCTGCTCAGCGGGAAGCCTGCTTCTCCCTCTCTCACTCCCCCTGCTTGTATTCCCTCTCTGGCTGTGTTTCTCTCTGTCAAATAAATAAAATCTTTAAAAAAAAAAAAAAGAAAGTAGAAACGAGTAACCTTAGTAATATATTTAACCCAAAACATAACTGATACTATCATTTCAATATGTAATTAATATAAAAACATAGTGAACTACTTCACTTTTTTCTTTTATATGAAGTCCTCAGAAGTTACGGTGTGGTTCATTTACACTCACAGCACATCACGATGTAGACTAGCCCCGTGTGGCGGTGGCCGAGTCGCGGGACCGCACGGCTCTATGGCACAGTTAACATTTACTCAGACCAAGGTCACTTTGCACGCGATTTGCTCGTGTAACCCTTAAGACAACTTATTCTTGGCCCCACTTGACAGATGAGAAAACCAAGGCCCAGAGAGCTGAGATAACTCACCCAAGATCACACAACTAATAAACGGCCCAGCTGCCGTGAACCTAGTTTCCTTATGGGTCACCTGATGCTCTGGCATTAGGGACTTTGTGTGGTGTTTCCCAAACTTGCACAGAGATGGCACCCTTTCTTATCTGAGCTACAGTCCCGTGGAGCCCACCTGCCTGCATTCCTGTCCAGCCTCCTACACGTGCACCTCCCACCACCAGAATGACCTGCTCCCTGGGCAACTCCCCAGCTGATCTCATTTTGTCAAGTCCTCAAACATGTTCGTTCCATAGCTCCCCAGTGCCCTCAGACCCCCCAAAACCACACACACACACCCCTTAAGAGGCCCTCCTCAGTCCCACCAGCCTCTCTCATCTCCCACCTCCCGGGCCCCCACCCCACCACCGGGACCTGCACAGTGTCCTCTGATAATTCCCAAGTGCTCTAAACCCCAGGCTTTTTCACAGGGTTTCCTCCCCCCACCACCACCACCACCCCCACAAACTCCTATGCATCCTTCAAGGTTCAGACCCTCCCTCCTCTGGGGAGACTTCCCTTCTCCTTCCCTTCCTGGCAGACCTCAGGAATCTCCTCCCCTAGCCCCACCGGGCGCGCCTCTACAACCAGACCTTACAACTCTCAGCGGCGGCAATGATCTGCTCCCATGTCCCATCCCCCCTCTCCCAACTCCACCCTCACGTCCTCTGTCCAGAACACCCAGCACCAGCCTGGCACCCAACGGGCATCGGTAAAAAGTCCCAGAATTCATGAATCGAGAGGAGCTCTGTTCCTCATTTCCCTCTCTGGGCCTGACATCCCACCTTCCTCAGCCTGGTCTGTACAGAGAAGGAAGGTTGAACTGAAGGCTGAACAGGACCCTCAGGGAGGATAGCTCACAGTGTGGGGAGCTGGGTCATTGAGAACAGAGCTGGGAGAGTCAGGGAATCGCCCCGGGAGACCTCACTTTCCATTCTGAGAAATGGGACGGTAATTTCTGCTCCATGATGATATTATTAATAAAAATACCACTACTAATCACAGCAGCAGTGATAGCCAGGAGCCGTTTAGAAAGTACAATATGCCAGACACAGCGCAAAGAAATCTGAGATTTCTTCACAGCAACCTTGTGAAGAGGGTACTGGGACCCCCATGAATCCAGGCACTGCCCTGGCCCTTAGTGGGCGTCCCCCCCCCAGACATTTGCAAAATGGTTAAGTGAAAAATGCCCTCTTTTCCAGAGGGGGAGACAGCAGCTTTGGAGAATTGGGATAATTCATCCATAACCTGGTGGAGCACCAGACTCAAACCCAGTCCTGATTCCCAAAGTCGAGCCCTCGAGGGCCACATAACCTGGGTCTCTCCCTGCCTGCCTCCCTTCTTCCTCTAGCAGATCCTCCAGGAAAGGCAGGCCCCAGAGTGGGTCCTGCAGGGGAGGGTGCTGGAAGAAAGACACAGGCTTGGGCGGACCCAGGAGATGGGCAGCTGTCCCCGAGCCCCACACCCAGAACAGGTTGATCTGGGAAGGCCACTGAAGGGGGGATGGGCTGTGCCCAGCTGGTGTCAAGACCAGTGGGCAGGCCGGTGGGAGAGCAAGGCGTCCCCCCAGCACTCCCCAGAAGGGCCAAACCTTAATTAACCCCGGCTGCCCCATGACAGGCCCCTGTTCCCAGCTCTGGCCTGAATAGTGGGGCTGCCCCAGGGCCCTGACTTGGCCCACTCTGGCCCTCCAATCCTGGGGACCCACCCACATCCTCCCCCTTTGGGGTGGCCAGACTTCCGCACACATGTGGACCTAGGGGAGGAGTGAAGGCTCTGTCCTGGTGGGAGAAGGTCCTACACCTGGGCCCCCACCCACACGGATCTCGGGCAAGCCAATTCCCTTCTCCCGGAATCGCCCGACTGCTAGGCAAAATGGGGTAATAAGTCACAGCTGCCAGCCGCTGGCCGCGGCCATGGAGGCGAAAGTAGGGGCTCCCGGAGCTGCCCTCGCCGCCCGCAACGCAGGGAGGGCTGACGCGGGTTGTGGGTCCCGGCTGCGGGGCAGTGGGGGGGGGGTCCTCGCGGGGGCGGGATATGAATGTGTAAGCCGGGAAGGGCGTTCAAGGCGCTCCCGGGAGACCCCGCCCCGCTCACCTGGGTTCCCGGGGTCCCCGCGCGGATCTGGGCCGCCGGCCCCACCCCCACCGCGTTCCCGCAGCCGGGCGGGCAAAGTCCACCGCCCGGGCCGAGCAGGAAGCCCGGAGGCCCGGCGCGGTGGGGCCCGAGCCCGGGGCCCCCCGGCGGCCGGCGCTATTGTTCCCACGGCCCCGGCCTCCGCGGCCCGGCGCCCCGCCCCCCGCACCTGCCGCCCCCGGCCCGGTACCTGCGCCCCCGAACGCGGCCCGCAGCACCCACGCCAAGCTGGCCGCCGCCTTGGCCCGCGAGAAATCGTACTGGTCCAGCGACTTGATCTCGGGCACCAGGAAGGTTCTCCGCAGCGGCCCGGGCCCGGGGGGCGCCGCCTCCACCATGGCGGCGCCGGGGCTGCGGACGCCGGCTCCGCGCTCGCTCCAGCTGGGCTGCGCCGCGCTCGCACCCGGACCGGGCCCGCCGCCACTGCCGCCGCCGCCGCCGCCGCCGAGCCAGGTGCGGCCGCTCGCGCTCGCGACGCAGCGTCGGCCCCGCCCCGGGGCGGAGCCCAGGTGCGCCCCGCCCCCGGCCCGGACCCCGACCCGGTACCCCCGCCCGCCTCGCCTGGCCGCCTGCGGTGGGGTGGGGCGGGCCGAGACTGCGGTGCTGGCGGGAGGGTGCGGGGGAGTGCGTGTGCGCGCGTGTGCGCGCGTGCGCTGGGAAGGATGAGGGACCCTCTGTTTGCGGATGTGTGTGCTGGCCCAAGTGTGTACCCTTAGATGTGTGTGAGCATCCACGCGGGCTTGTCATTCCTGGCCAAGAGGCAGCGTGTGCGTGGGTGCACCTGTGTCCCATTGCGTATCGGGAACGTACAAGAGCGTGTGTGTTCTTATCAGTGTGTGCGTCCCTGAATGTAGTTGGGTGTGTATCTGGATGGGAGTGTGACGGCCCTTGTGTGTGTCCGTGTTTTTCATGTGGCTTGTGTGTACAGGGATCTGCATTGTGGAGGTGTCTGTGTCCAAAGGATAGAGGAGTGGTGGGTGTGCCGTGTATATTTGTGTTTTGTCGTGGATTTGCGAGTGTGCATTTTAGTGAGCATCTAGATGTCGCTGTGTTTTGTATGAGGTTGTGACCAGCACCCGTGAAGGTACTGATTGTTGAGGGCGTGTGTATTTATGCAAGAATGTATCTATGAATGTGCTTGAATGGGTCTGAATGGATACACTTGCAAATGTCTGAGCCCCTGTTCTGGATATTTGTTTAATATTTGCTTCTGTATTCCACTGTGGTTTTGTGTCAAAACATCTGCCCTGTGCCCCTTCACTGTGTGGAATTGTGAATGCACAAGTGTTCGTGTTAAGTCTTTGTGGGCCTGTATGTCTAAGTGTGTGTAGTCGGGTGTGACGAATGTGTACAATAAGCGTACATATGTGTTTAGGTTTGTATGTTATCCCTTCTTGACATGTATGACTTTTTGAGTGTGCGTGTGTGTGTGTAGCTGCTCTTTACATCGGTGTGAATTTGGGGATATTTGCAGGAATCTGTGTGTGAGCATGAGTGTGACAAGGTACACATGCTGTTTTCTGAGTGTAAGTGGAGTGTCGGAACTTACCTCTTTATGTGTGAGTGCATTTGTGGGCATGCCTGATTGTGAATCTGTGACTGCAGTGTGGACGGGGATATGCATGTGGAAGCGGTTGTCTTTTGAATGCCTCTTTGGGTGTGTAAGGTTCTTTGTGTGCACTAGATGCATTTGTGTGTCATATCTAAGTGAGACTAGGTGGGTGAATTCCACATGAGGGGATGTGAGTGTCAGTTTCTGCCTTTACAACCACAGAGGGAATTTCGTTCAAAACACGCACACGCAGGTGCACACATACACAAGCACACACAGAACAGTCCTTGTTTTCTCAACTATATAAAATTCTATGAGATGAAAAAGCACTCCAGCAAGTCAGTTTCCTGAGCCAGCCTGCCTCCCAGGTGGTGGTCCCTGAGCCCGCACTTTGCAGAAATTCCTGGGTCCCCTTAACGCACATTGATTGCACAGGTGTGTGGGAGGCATCGTGGTCCAGAGCGTGTGACCGGAGAGGGGGTGGGCGTGCCCGAGGGAGAGGCGCTGGGGCGTCGGCCCTCCTGTCTGGATGTGCCCAGCATGAGGTGGGTGTGGGCACACAAAGAGGCCAGTGTGTACGAGTTTGAACACACATGTTGATGTGTGTGATGCACGTGCCTCGGCTCCTGTCCCGCTCTCCCTGAAAGACCTGAACACGTCCTTCCCGACTGGGCCTTGGTTTCCCCATCTGTGACACTGTTGGGGCTCCCAGCAAGGGGAGGGGCCCTGGCCGGGAAGGGCGTGCTGTCATGGGGCGCCACTCCTGCGAGCGGGGCACCTTCTGCTGGCTCACATTCATATTTGCTTTTCTGGGAAGGTTCTCATGACCTCTGTGGACCCCAAGGACGAACCATGAGCAGACATTCTCCTCCTGGGGGAGGCTGTAAACACGCAGCAGAGGCCTCTGGCCCCGGGCAGGGACCCGCAGGCCCGCGCCTGTCCTGGGCTGGAGGGCCTGGGGGCGTCCACTGGTGTCCATCAGTCCAGGAGCTGGGCACAGTTGCCCTTGCCTCAGGCCCAGCCCCCACACTGGGCCAACTGGAACTCCTGGCTGGGCCAGACCGCCCCACCCACACACAGCCAGCTGGAACCGAGGTCCCACCTGCCCCCGAGGGCCTGTTCCTGGGGCCCAGGCAGCTCCAGACACACCGGCTCCCCTGTGTGCAGGAGGTGGTCCCCTCCCTGCAGCCCCACTCCAGCCCTCCCCAAGTCCTCGCCCGCTGCCGCCTCCTCCCTCACCGGAGGCTGCCTTTGGTTCTCACACCTCCTAACTCATCGGACAGGCTCCAGTTACAAAGCTGGGGATAGGGATGACTTAGAGGGTTCTTAGGTCAGGATTCAGGAGTAGGTTTTGGGGAAGCGTATGAGGCCCCCCAAAATCATCTGGAAAATTCTGCATGCGTGTTCCCTTTGGGGATCACACCAACACGTAACTTCTGAGAGTCTTTTATGCCCGGCACAGTCTCATTTAATCCTTACACTATTCCGAGCCTAATGAGTATCATGCCCATTTTACAGATAGAAACACAGAGGCTGAGAGCCCCAAAGCAACCTGGCAAGGAGTGTGGAAGGGGGCTTTGAGCTCTAGTCAGTCATGACCCTCAGAAGGGGTTGGATGAGGCCAACAGGTGTGGGGACCTCAAAGCAGAGGGTGGTTGGGACTCCCTCTCTGTACCTCTCGTCCACACCCAACTTTAGTGATGGGGATTCAAGTATGGCCACTGTTTTTGTTCTCCCCACCCACAGAGTGTCCTACGGGCCTCTCTGAGGTTTGGTCCCCCGCAGAAGGAGATTATTATCAGACCCCCCCCCACATCCAAGGATCTCAGGGAGATGTTTCTGAAATATTAAAAAAAACACACACACACAATATTGTGCTTGCCGAGGTCTATCCCTGTGCTCGTGACACTTGCGTTTCTTTCTTTCTTTCTTTTTTAAAGATTTTTATTTATTTGAGACAGAGGACATACAAGCAGGGAGAATAACAGACAGAGGGAGAGGGAGAAGCAGGTTCCCTGTGGAGCAGAGGCTCCATGTGGGGCTCAATCCCAGGACCCTGGGATCACAACCTGAGCCGAAGGCAGACGCTCAACCGACTGAGCCACCCAGGCGCCCCAATATTTGCATTTCTTTCCTTTCCTTTTTTTTCACCAAGATTTTATTTTTTATTTTTTTTTATTTTTTTATTTTTTTTAAAGATTTCATTTATTTGACAGAGAGAAACACAGCCAGAGGGGGAACACAAGCAGGGGGAGTGAGAGAGGGAGAAGCAGGCTTCCCACAGAGCAGGGAGCCCGATGTGGGACTCGATCCCCAGTCTCCGGGATCATGACCTGAGCTAAAGGCAGTCGCCCAACCAACTGAGCCACCCAGGCGCCCCCTAGATTTTATTTTTAAGTAATCCTTACACCCCACATGGGGCTTGAACTCACAAGCTCGAGATCAGGAGTCGCACAGTCCATCAACTGAATCAGCCAGGTGCCCTGATGCTTACATTTAGAAGCAATTGTTAATGCATCAAACAGATTATTTCAGCAGGGGGCAAAATATTGGGACAGTAAGAAAACAAAACAAGAGTGCTAGAGAAAGCTGGGCGGGGGCTGCGTCAGCCTGGGAGGAGGCAGCTTCTCTGAGCAGGGGAGATAAGCAGAGACAGGATTGATGAAAACCAAGAGCTGAAGGAAAAGCATTCCAGGCGAAGAGCACTGCAAGGGCCCTGGGGCAGGGGCAAGCCTGATGTGCTCAGCAGAAGGTCACTGACAGTGCCGAAGAAGCTACTGGAAGCCCTTGAAGTGCTTCTCAAATTCTCTTCGGTGAAGAACCACTTGTCCCCAGCCCCCCATCCATAAAATGCAATAAAAATTAATTTCTAGGAAAATAAAATTGAAAAAGACATGCATGGTGCCAGAAAGCAAGGAATGGCAAGCAATGAGTGGCTAAGTGTCAAAGTCCATGGAAGCCCACTGGAACAGCCCCCAGGGGCCAAAGCTGGAGCTGGTTAAGAAACAAAACTAATGTTGTGTTGTATTATAACCCCAAGAATTTATTCGTCCTGATACAAATAGTAATCAAACGCATTAAGGGTTGAAGGACAAGAATGGACTTGACGTGCAGAATTCCAAAACATCTATGTGGATACTGCCTCTTCCAAAAAAAGGGGGGGCTGCACAGCAGGACTTTCTTCCCAGAAGCAGAGTGCAGTAAGGGGGGACAAAGAGGCGTTTAAGGGCAGCAACCTGATATACACAGTATCCCCTTGGCTAGATCAAGGTCACTGTCCGTAGTCATAATTAGGCGGATAGTATGTACTCTCATGATATATCGTGACGAGAATGGCACTTCACATCTGGGATCTTCCCTCCCCAAACCCGTAACCTTAGCCTAACTGTGAGGGAAAGATCGGGAAAATTCCAACAGAGAGGCACCCTCTGGGATCTCTGACCAATTCTCCTCTAAACTGTCGAGGTCATCAAAGACAAGGAAAGCTCAAGAAACCACCCCAGCCAAGAAGTGCCTAAGGCGACGTGACAGCTAAATGTCATGTGGGATCCTGGACCACGAAAAGGACATTAGGGTAGAACTGGAGACATCGAAATAAAGCATGTGCTTTGGTTAATACTGGTGTGTCAAAATCGGTTCACTAATTGTTACAAATGTCCTATACTATTGTAAGATGTTACCAATAGGGGAAACCCTGTGTGTGTGTGTGTGTGTGTGTGTGTGTGTGTGTGTGTGTGTGCTAGGGGAGGGAGTATATAGAAACTATACCAGTTGCTCAGTTTTTCTTTAAATTCAAAATTGTTCTAAAAATTATTTTAAAAAAATAAAAATTATTTAAAAAAAGAATTTAAAAGATATGTAAAACAGGATCCCAAAAGTCATCAAATTACTATGTTACTACAAAGTTTCTCTATACTTCCTGTTTTGTATACTCTCTCCTCTGGACAGGTGATGAGCGGGTCAGGGAAGGGCTGGTACGTGGAGGGCTTCAAGCCGTTCTACATAAAGGTTCTTCACCCGCAGCTCTGCTGGCATTTGGGGACAGATCATTCTTGGGGGAGGGGCTGTCCTGTGCATTGTTGGGTGTTTAGCAGCATCCCTGACCTCTACACACTAGATGCGTGTAACAGCCCCCTCCAATCGTGACAACCCACAATGTCTCCGGACATTGCACAACGTCCCCCTGCCGGCCAAATCGCCTTCCCATCGGAAACCACGCACATAGGCGGGCAACAAAGGTCTGGAAATGGGGACCAGAAGGCCCCATGAATGTTTGTGAGTTTCAGGGCCATGTTGAGGAGCCTGGTGTTCCCAAAACAAATCTCCCTTTGTAAAGAGATTCGTGGAAGCCTCACGCAGAAGGCCAATCCCAGGGTGTGGCTTTGGGGCTGGAGAGAACGGAAAGATTCCGAATGTGCTTGAGAGAAAGAATTGACCAGACTTGCTGATCATGGAGACAGGAGGCAAAGAGAGGAAGGGAGGAGTTTTGGAAGACGCACAGATTGCTGATACCTTTCGCAACTGGGTAGATGGTGGTGTCATGTGCTGAGATGGGAACGTGAGATGAGGGGCCAGGTTGGGTGAGGGAGGGGAGGATGATGAGTTTCGTCTTGGACAGGTTGAGTTACAGGTCCCCTAGGGCCATGAAGGAGAGCAGAAGCTCGCGATCTTGTACACATCGTGGATGAGTGATGCCCCATGGGGCCATTCAAATATACGGCATTCCCAGAGGGGCAACGTCAGAACAGACCGAGCTCCATTCTGTCTCCCCTTCTCCCTCCACCCCCATCCCCTATAATCACATGTGTGCTCTTTTGACATTGCCCCTCTGGGAATACTGCACTTTCAGTGGGTGCGTGAAGCATCACTCATCACGATGTGTACAAGATCGTGAACCTCTGCTCTCCTTCTTGGCCCCTTTCCTCTCTCACAAAAAAGGACACAGGGCTTGGGAGCCTCCAGAATGTCCTTCAGTAGGTGAATGGATACATAAACTGTAATCAATTCAGATACTGGAATATCATAAAGCTCTCGAAAAGAATGAACTTTCAAACCACAAAAAGATATGGAAGAGTCTGAAATGCTTATTACTAAGAGAAGGAAGCTGATCCAAGAAGGCTACACACCGCATGATCCCAGCTCGAGGACCTTCTGGAAAAGGTGAAACCCTGGTGACAATAAAAGGACAAGCAATTGCCAGGGTTTTGTGGGGGCGGGAGGGATAAACAGGTCGAGTACAGAGGAGTTTCAGGGCAGTGAAAATACTCAGTATGAGACTATAATTATGATCACACGTCACTACACATTTGTCAAAACCCACAAAATGTATGACATTAAGACTGAAGCCTGATGTCAACTATGGCCTGTGAGTGATGATGATGTGTCAGTGTGGGTTCATCGATTGTGACAAATGTCTCCCTCTGGGACGATGTTGATGGTGGGGGAGGCTGTGATTTTGTGATGGCAGGGGGTGTATGGGAAATCTATATTCTTGGCTCAATTTTGCCACAAACCTTAAACTGTTTTTTAAAATAGTCTATAATAAATACTCACACACGCACAATGGGACACATGAATAAACACTAAACAAATATCCACAAATACATACTTGGACACTTACAAATATATCGAATGATACCCACACAGTTGCACTCATGAACACAAGTATCAGTACACACACACACACACACACACACACACACACACGCACACATTCACACACATAGTCTGTACTAAGGCAGGTCCAAGAAGAGAGATTATCTCAAGCATGCCTTCTGTCCTTTGCATTGTCCTTGATGGGAAGAAATTTTCTATCCACTTCATCTCTTTTTTCCCTCCCTCTGGTAAGGAGGGGGGCCTGGCTGCTCTTCTGATGTTGGTGAAACCTGTGGGAACTCAACACAGATGAAGGTTCCGTATCATCCTCTAAGCTCATTGCTGTGCCCACTGGCCCTTGCCAACCCTGAGGGCATAGCTAAAGGACACCCTGGAAAAGGCAAATCTCATCTAAACTTTGGGTGCTGTGGTGCTGCAGTCTGCCAAGACCCCATGGCTCAGGAGCCCCCCAGGAATCATGCCCAGAACCTGGATTGCCCTTGGGGAAGTCAGAAATCGAAGCCCCATGTAAAAGGAGACACAGGCTGGCAATGGAGCCTGGAGAGGAAAACCAAAGAGGGCATGGGTTTCTAGAGGGTGGGAGTGCTGCCCAGTGTTTGGGGTTGGCCTTCAGGGTCTGTGAAATAAGCACTCACAGCAGATACAGGAACACAGTGCTTAATAGTGACCTTGAGGAAAGCAGTTTCAAGAGCGCGTGTGGGAGGTACAAGGGAGGGAGTCAAAGAAGTGAGATGAGAGGGAGTGGAAACTCTACCTAAAATCTTCCCTCTGAAACCTCTCTGCATCTCCAACCACCCTCCATTACCTTCTCCTGCTATTCTCTGAAACTGTTCTTTCCCTAGGCACCTGGGTGGCTCAGTCGGTTAAGCGTCTGCCTTCAGCTCAAGTCATGATCCCAGGATCCTTGGATGGAGTCCCACATTGGGCTCCCTGCTCAACAGGGAGTCTGCTCCTCCCTTTCCCTCTCCTACCCTTTCCCCTTCCAGCTTGTGCTTGCTCTCACTTACTCTCTCTACCTCAAATGAATAAATAAAATCTTGGAAAACAGCAACAACCCCATTCTTCCACCTCCTGGAGTCTTCCCTTTGTGTTCCTTTTCCATATCTTCTCTTTCTCTCAAACTGAATCCCTGCTGTGGAATTGTAGGATATTGGAGGTGAAAGGAACCAGAAACCTTGGCTAGTTCAAACCTTCTCCAAAGTTAAATAAGCCCCCTCTACAGCATTTCTGTCTCCTCTTGTACAGCCTGTCTTTGATTCTTTCCATGAGAAGGGAGCTCACTGTCTCTTCCAGCTCTGCTGGCCCCAGATTTATTCTTTTTTTTTAAGATTTTATTTATTTATCTGACAGAAAGAGGGATCACAAATAGGCAGAGAGGCAGGCAGAGAAAGAGGGGGAAGCAGGCTCCCTGCTGAGCAGAGAGCCCGATGTGGGACTCAATCCCAGGACCCTGAGATCATGACCTGAGCTAAAGGTAGAGGCTTTAACCCACTGAGCCACCCAGGCACCCTCCCCCCAGATCTACTCTTTTAGCAGACTCATACCTGCATGCAGTAGGTGCTTAGTTCTTGCTTGGGGAATCTGGTTCATAGACTCCCCACCTCATTTCTCAATTTCCTATCAAATTATGTATCCTAGACATGAAGAAGATACTTGCCAAGGTGGGGGATAGCTTGTAGATGACAGGTTTTCGTTTTCAAACACATGTATTAATAGAGCATCTCCTATGTGCTAGGAGCTGGGGAATCAGCCCAGACAGACAACACAGTCTGTCCTCAGGGAGCTTATATTCTAGTGGGAACATGCACACTGAACAGCTAAAGACACAGTATTTAATTTCAGTTGTGGTGAGTGCTCTGGGATAAAGAGATGTTGTAGACAAATACACCATGCAATAAGGTGGTCTTAAGGAATGTGCAATCCCTTGTTATACTTGTATAAATAAATTGGGTCACACAAAATCACGAAGCAAGACATATGAACAAATCTGTTCCTTAGGGGCAGAAACTTTCCACAAGGAGGTAAGGAGTATGGCAGGTTGTTGAAGTAATGGCTCCCAATTTGTTCACATTTGCCTGTCTCCGCCTACCTGGGGGATCCCCTCCCACACTGAGTCAGGGCTTAGCCCTGTGACTTGTTTTGGCCAATGGGACAATAGGAAATGTGATGGAAGCAGAGGCTTGAAAAGCACCTGCATGGTAGACTAAAAGAGAGGCGGTCCCCATATGTCCTTCAGACATTAAAAGGATAATGAGGGAATTTTATGAACAACTTTATGTCAGTAAATCTGAGAACGTACATGGCATAGACATATGCCTTGAAATGCAAGACTACAAAAACTTACTTAAGAAAAAATGGATGATCTAAATAGTCCTCTATTTAAAAATGGAATTTGTGATTTAAAACCTTCCCACAAAGAGAACTCTATGCCCAGATGGTTTCACTGATGAATCCTACAAAATATAAGAAAGAAATAATACTGGTTCTACACAAATTCTTCCAGAGAGTAGGAGGGCGCACTTCCCAATTCATTTTATAAGGGTTGTATTATCCTGACACTACAACCAGAAAAGGACATTACAAGAAAGCAACCCCACAGACCAATATTTTTCATGAATATGAACACAAACAATTCTCAACAAAACACTAGCAAATAGAGCCCAGCAATTTATAAAAAAGGAAATACATCATGATCACGTGGTGGTTTATCTGAGTAATGTAAGGTTGATTCAGCATGGGAGAATCAATCAATCTAATTTGTCATAGCAAGAGATTAGAAAAGAAAAATCAGATGAGAATCGTCATCTTAATAGATGTAGAAAACTCATCTGGCAAAAGTCAATGCAGATTCACAATATTGAAAAAAATCTCTCAGCAAACTAGGCATAAGATTTCCTCTATGTGCTAAAAAGCATCTGTGAAAACTTAACAACTAAAACAAAATATACTTAATAGTGAATACTGGATATTTTACCCCAAGATTGGGAATAAGGCAAAGGTATCTGGTCTCACTGCCTCTATTCAACATCGTGTTGGAAGTCATGGCCAGTGTAATAAGGCAAGAAAAGAAATGAAGGGGCACCTGGGTGGCTCAGTTGGTTAAGCAACTGCTTTCAGCTCAGGTCATGATCCCGGAGACCGGGGATCGAGCCCCACATCGGGCTTCCTGCTCAGCGGGAGGCCTGCTTCTCCCTCTCTCAGTCCCTCTGCTTGTGTTCCCTCTCTCGCTGTGTTTCTCTCTGTCAAATAAATAAAATCTTTAAAAAAAAAAAAA
>PITA01031357.1:0-15313 GCA_004023965.1 Spilogale gracilis
CAAAGTTTATCGATTTATATCTTACTATTTGAAATTGTAGAAAGCCACGAATCCAGCTGAGCTTCATTTTTATTTTGTTACATCAATGTGAAATGCTTAAGATGGCTTGAGTTTATTGCTATCTTTTTTTTTTTTTTAACTCAGAGAAACAAATGTGTATTTCTGTCCTTTTGGGTATTTGTTTCTGATATACTGTTTGTATTTTTCATTGTGCTTGGTATTATAATTAAGCTACATAAGGCATCTGAATGGGGGAATGACATATATTTTGTTGTTCAGTTTATATCCGATATATGTGATTACCTCAAAGCATACCTTATGATTTGGTTTTGGATTAAGACACCCAAACAAAAACAAAACAGACAAACAAACAAAAGACACCCAAACAAAGCAAAAAATCATGCACTGATAAGCACAGAGGAAATTATTTAGGCAAGGACAAAGAATGCTAATTTGGGTGATAGAGCTGAGCTCAAAGTGTGGAATATGGGTTTCAATAATTCCACTCTATTGCCCAAAGGGTCATGTAGTATTTATTAGCATATCATAATCAAGTAATATTGTGGTTATGTTACTATTTCAGAATTGCCCAAAGTTATTTCCTATTGCATGACTAGCCCTGAGAGCCTGCTTTGTCTATTTCAACGTCATTCTTCAGATACTGCATTTGAACACAGCTGGCTTGTGTACTGCCATGGAAACAAATAGGCCAGGCTTAGAACAATGAAACATTCCCATTTGTTTGGATCTCAGTGAAGGATGTGTGAATTCAGATAGGAAAAAATATAAGAATAAGAGGATAGTAGTATAGAAGTCATAAATTATGGAAATCATCATATTGAAGTTGTAGAAAGGATAAACCTACTTATTAGGTATGTAAACGTGTATCTTTTATCTTTTAGCACACAAGTATTTCACTATTCAGACTATCGAAATGTTTTAGTCTGTTTTGTGAGTGTTTCTAAGCATATGCCTTTCATAGGTTTGGGTATAACTTTCTTTTATATACTATTCTTCTGATTAGGGTTCACCATATGCATGGGACAACTGTATTGCCATGAAATAGAACCACTTATACAAGTAGATAATGTGACAGCAAAAAATAGGCAAAATGCCACAAATCTTTGTCTAGTTATTCAGATTAGACCAGATCCTGACAATTGCTGGTAATGATGGAATGCTCCTGTCAGATATAGTAGCTGATACCTTCCATGATTTCTTTCATCATTGTTAATGAAAGTATTTTAAAAACAAGGTAGGACGGTCATGCTAGTACTACACTTTCTAATTGAAGTTTTTTGAAGTCTCGAATTTAGTGTTTAATCCAATAATTAATTTTGTCTGTCAAAAATTATTCTCTCATCCCCAACTTTACATAAATGAAAAATCTGACCATTCATAAATATTTGTTCTTTTGGTTCTTTAGAACAAAAGTCATGGCAATAAATAACAAACAACATTAACTGATAGGTATTATTAGACCTCAAATCTCCAAAATAACTATAAAGTATATCATTTCAGGTTCCAGATTGAATGCATTGGTTTCTGAAATAAATCATATTGTAAATGTCTAATGAGATAACAGTGGTGGGATGGAAGAATAAAACAATGCCTTATAAGTTCTGGGCTCAAAAACTTAAGCTGAGGTATTGTATTAGCCCCAGCATATTTAAAAAAAAATTAAGACAGGTGTTCCCCATTGTAAGAAGAGCCCAAATATAATTATCTGTCCAGATCTCTAGGTATCTATTATAAAGCTATGAGTTATCTTTCTTTGATCTGAATGGGATATATCCCACAACTCCAACAATATAAATTATCTGACTTTTATTGTAGTTAACTTTCACTGATATTATTTTATGAGTATTTAATTAATTATTACTAATTAATTTGGGGTGATAAATATCAACTCTTATTATTATATTCCTAAACTACAGACTTTACTAAATTCATACTTCTCATTCTACCAAAATGAAACAAAAAGAACATCTTAACCTCAAATTTATGAAAACAAGCTGGTTTATTTAGGGTCTTGTTGAGTAGGGCTTGCATTAGTGAGGCCAGAAAGAAGGGTTTGAGTCCCATGTGGGCCAGTTAGCTTTGCACTGTAGACTGCTGTCTCCCTGGGACTCTTTTCTGGACCTAGATGTGCTTATGGGCAGTGTGGGTAGATAAGAGCAAATCCACTCTATCCTTGAAAAACAGTCCAGTAGATGGTGGCTCAGTGTTGTCAGCATAGGTTACTAAATATTAGTTGTGTTGGCTGAAGTTTAAATTTTCAAAAGAATGTTTAAAATCTAAATTCATTTTAATGTGTTCTCTGAAATAGTACATCATTTTAGACATTCAGCATTATTGTGTAAGACTTTGCTTTGTGAAAAAGTTGTACTTTTACTTAATAAAAAGAAACATTTGCTACATATATAAAAATGCATATGATATGAATAATGGAGTTTTATAACTATCACCCAGTATCACAGGTTTGAAACTTTACATCTACCATAAGTGATACATTGATATACTTGCTATGAGTTAAAACAATACCCTTTCCAATGTACATAAAGTGTGATTGTGCGCACACACATGAATTTGTGTCTATTTTTCAACCTCTCTCTAGATAAAGGCTCATAATTTTCATTATAAAGAATTTTTCTTATTGGCTCTTTAATCCACTTTTGTTCCTCATCTTACAGGAGCCTAAAACTCTGCATTCCTGTTGTCAGGGATATAATCCAAATGTTACCGGCCTCACTTCTAAATTATTACAATAGCTTCCTAATTCATATATTTTGTTTTTATCTTTGTTTTGTAGATGCATTTCTGCCATATTCATCTTCCTAAAAATAAAGCTTTTGTCAGAGTACTTCCCAATTCAAAATCTCCACTGCCTCCCATTTCCTAGAAGAAAATATCCAAACTCTTTCCTCAAACATTCAAGGCTTTTACAGTCTGTCTTCAATCTCCTTTTCTAGTTATGTCTGTAAATACCAGTCTTCCTGAACTTATCAGAACACATATGTTACCAGAGTTTCATTTAACCCCCAATTACATTTCCTTTGCCTTTTGCAACACTTTTCACCCATGCAAATTTGCGGGTCCAGATACACCCGATGAGAAAATGGTTTTACACTATCAGGTTCATAGCTGTGCTACAATACTTTGTCATGAGGTCAACAACAGCACATGTTGCTCTTGGAAGTACATGTAAAGTCACAAAAGAGATTAAGCAGATGTGACTTAGAGAAGCAACTGCAAGACTCTGTGTTAGACTCCTCAGATCTCAATGACACTCAAGGTTATTGGCTCCAGTTCTTATACAGCTTCTAACTTGTTTTCCATGTGACTTGATATACCCTTTTAATTTACAATGTCACCACTATGCTACCTTTGTTTGATATCTCTGCAGGTCTTTTTGAAATGTGTTCCTTCTAAATTATTGGGCTCATTTCATCTGGCCCTCAGGTAATTTGCCCTGAGATTTTTGTAGCCTCATATATCTCCTGGAGGATTGGTACTTATGGGATAATAGCACCCCCACCGAGCCCTCCAACATTGCAATTTCCTTTAAATTATGATTTATCTGGCACCCTTTACCTCTGGTTTATTTCCAATTTGTGGTTCCAAAAGCTTCCAGACTTCTAGTACTTCTGGCACTTTAACTTACTACTGACCTCTGACTGCTGCATTTCCCCACATCACTTTGAGTACTGAACATGCCTACCCCAGTGATGCCTATTCATGCATCCCACACTGCATGAGAGCCAGATAGGTCCACTAATGGACCCTGAAAGTTCATTGTGCCTTATTGCCCCTCTTTTCTCATGCTACCTCTTTCCTTTATCATTTCCTTCTGCTTATTTTAATCCTGACCGTACTCTGATTTTTAACTTATATCTGTGTTCTTCATGAAATTTTGGTTACTGGCATAGCTTACAGTGATCTCCTCTAATATTTATTGACCCTTTTCACATAGTGTTTCATAAGAGATCTGGTTTTTATCAACAAGAGCTCTGGTGCTTTGGATTCAAACAGAATGGAGTGTAAGTCGGACATTTTATGCTATTGTCTCACATTCTGATTTCTCACTTGAATATTACTAATAATATTAATATTAATAATATTAAGTAATAAGTGACATTAATAATAATCACTAGAATATTACTAATAATAGTAAGTGGTAAAATAAGAACAACAAAAGGAAGGATGGTAACAATAACACTAAAGGCTTCTTGTAAAGATCAAACAGCACACTGAATTTATTCAATAAATATTTATTGAGTGCTTATTATAAGCCAAGCACCATAGTGGGGATTGTAAGTGAGCAAAATAGATAAAATCATCTGCCTGTACATCAGCTGTTCTTACAGTAATAATGTCAACCAGATTTATTGTGGTAGGACTGTGACATTTACTTTCTTTGTGTCTCTCAAATTGTTAACACATTCCATGGTACCCTAAGGAATATTTGTTTTTCTATCTTCTATTGTTACATTTTCTTCTCTGTTTTTATTGTTTTGATTTTTATGGCTAGTGTTTGATTTTTATAACATATTCATACAACCACTTTTGAGATCATGAATAATAAACAGAACACCCCTTCATTTATATAGAAACTTTCTCATAACTTGAAGCTGTGGCATTGAGTTCTTACAGATACACATTTGATGTTAACATTATTATAATACAATAAAAAGAGAAAAATACAGCCGAAACTTCTAAGTGCATATGATGTCAGGGTAGGGTTTGGCATTCCCTAGATTTTTATAGTTTAGATAAAAAAGCTTGAGCTTTGGAGTTCTTAACAAAATATTAGTAGATTATGAATTTAACCATGATGATGTAATCTTGGTAGCATATGTGCAAAGTGAAGTACCAGCTCCCTTGAAGACTTTATTTTAGCCTAAAACTTCTTGAGCTTAAATGCTGATGTTGTAGCATGTGCCTAGAGAAACCACATGTGTAATTACTCTGTCTGAAATGCTCAGTGCTGTGTTTGTTTTCTTCACTTCCACATTGATCACAGAAAGATGAATACTGTTGAATTTGAGAAAAGTGAATTTGATACAAAATACATTTAAGAATCAATATTGTTAGGAAAACAAGTAGAAATCCTATGAAGTTTACAATGGCTGTTATATGGGATGAGTAGGGGCATTGCTGGGAATATTCCACACTTTTAAGTAGTTGCTTGTTTTTGTAATAGGCTGATTTTAATGGCATTGGATATATTTTTAAAGCATATCTTTCCAGTATTATAGCATTTTAAACTTAATTCTTTGAGAAAGGGTGGGGGCAGGGGTGCATATTTGTGTGAGTGTGCGCAATCCTTTCCTCCTTTATATTATTTCAAAATGCAGTTATTTAAAGGTCAGTTGATGCATATTTTGCTCTGCTTTCTGGGACAATAGAATCAGAGCATGCTTTCCACAGAGTTGCTCAAATAAAGATTCAGGCTATCTAAAATTAGGTTAGATGGTCCTGAGCAAAGAAATCAAAGCTGCTTTATATTTAGTTCTATTGGGACATCCCACTGTGCATTGATGTAACCATAATATACCCTCCTGGGCCAATATGGGCCACCAATTAGCTCCCTGCTGTAGATCTTTAGGTACATGTAAGTGGACATTTTTTTGGAGGGGGAAATATCTTTCTTCATTTGTTATGCTACCAGAGAATACTAGGATTATTTTGAATCTTTTGCTCAAATTTTTCATGTCATCTGTTTTCTAGCATAAGATAAAGTAGTCTTTTTAGAGTTTTGTATTTAGTCTTTCAATGATAATAAGATAAATATTTGCAACATTAGAGAAAATTTTTATTTCACAAGAAATATGTTTAGCATGAGTAATGAGATAAGGTGGCATTTAATAAATGGTTCAAATGCTCTTATAATTGTCTTGTTAATGCCTTACTTTTTATATATTGTATGAATCTTCAAAGACAACTTTTTTGGATACCACAGAAAGTTGTCTCTTTTCCCTTAAGTAAATACAGTCATATGATAATTTGGAAGATTCATAGCTTAAAGCTACAACATTCTCACATTTTGTCCCTACTTACGCAGCTCGGGGGAAATAAGGTAAAGCTTACACTCTTTTTCCTCTCCCTTTCCTCTTCTTCCTTACAGTTTTCTAATAGTCTTTTATTTTGTAAAAAGACTTTTAAATTTTGTTCTTACAGTAGTATGGATTAAACAAACTTGTTATAATGGTCATCGTGTCAAAAATGGATATTTTAGGAAGATCAGCATCCGTTTTCCTTCTGTATGACTAATGAATCAGGGCCAAAACATGAATGAAAGAACAAGAATAGGAAATGATTAGTAAAGAAAATATAAAGATTCTCATTCATTTTAATATTTTAAAAATTATCATTAAAAAATTACCTTAAGATTGACACCTTACTATTGACACTTCCAGACAATAAAGAAACAGTAATAAATATATGAATTAGAAATACAGTAGTACATTTAACTAATGATGAGTCTCTGAGGGAAGCTGGATTGTTTATTCTTCTAGGAATGACGTTTGGATGGCATTGTTAATTTCTACTTAATTTTATGTTGAAAGTAACACAAAATATATGAACTGAACTTATCCATAATTTTTTTGGCTATTTGATAAAACATTATTTCACGGGTATTGAAACTTTGCACTTTCATTTCGGTCAATGGGGCTAATGAACTTAAGGGTGAGTATCTAATTAAAGAATATATCAGCCAATATTTATGAGTAGGTTCACAGGATTTTATTTAGAAACATATAATCAAAAAACTGAAAAAGGCTTAGTAGGTCTTCATTCGAGTACATCTTCCTTCCCTGTGGAGACTACTCCCAAAGCACTAAAGGTAGTAACTGAAGTCCTTCATTCCAAGATGACAGTGACCACAAGCATTCATGTTGGACAGTTTCCTTTGTTACAGTTTTTCTTCATCATGGTCTGAAATTTATCTCCTTGTCTATACTGTGGTTCTGATGATAACCCAGATATATCCAGTTTCCCAATTTGGGGAGTAAGAAGGAAGATATTTAGAGCGAGTATACATGAACATCCAGAATTGTCCTCATTGTTAGCCCCGTGGGCTATAAGCATCATTATTTTATCTCTGGTTTTAAGGAAAGTAGTATAAAATCATGACTATTTCTCTAAAGAATGCTCTTAGAGGGGCGCCTGGGTGGCTCAGTTGGTTGGGCAACTGCCTTCGGCTCAGGTCATGATCCCGGAGATCCGGGATCGAGTCCCACATCGGGCTCCCTGCTCAGCGGGAAGCCTGCTTCTCCCTCTTTCAGTCCCTCTGCTTGTGTTCCCTCTCTGGCTGTGTTTCTCTCTGTCAAATAAAAAAAAAAAATCTTTAAAAGAATGCTCTTAGCATTAAGGACATGTTTTGATTATCTATAATTCCCCATAATTATTTATTTTTTATGTAACCTACATAAATGTGTCACATCTTCATAAGCTTTATTTGATTTCAGATATTGAATTTCATTGATTTTAAGATAAGACATTTTATCTATCACTATGAAAGAAGAAAACCATGCTGCTAATTAATTTATGATAAAATTCTTTTATGTCACTTAGAATTTTTATTTTATATTTATTGGAAGATTGGTTTTTGGAACTACTTAGATAATTGTTATGAAGTATAATATATATATACACACGTAAAAAAAGTAAAGTGTACATGAAAACCGTAGGTGAAATATCCCTAAATGCCTTGAATTAAGATTCTAACTTTTCTAGTTACTTTTCTGTTTAGAGGCATTGATGTCTGCCTTTTTTTTATAGTTTTGTTTTTACATCGAGAATTGTTAAAAAAAAGAAAGAATTCTTGTAGCAGCTTTTATTAAAAAAAAAAACACTATCTAGTTGGAGCAGTTCACAAAACTCAGAAGACTATTTACTAGATCATCAGTTTATTATAAAAGGGTATAACTCAATAACAGCCAAATGAAAGAGATGCATAGGGCAAGGTATGAGGAAAGGACACAGAGCTTCTATGCCCTTTTCAGGGGTGTCACTCTCCTTGTGTCTTCATACATCACCAACCTAGAAATTCTGAGCCCATCCTTTGGGTTTTCTTGGAGGCTTCATTACATTGGCATGATTGATTAAATCATTGGCCAGTTGTCAATTGACCCAACCTCCAGGCTCTTTCGCGCCCCCTGGAGGTTAGTGGGTGAAACAGAAAGTTGCAGTCCTCCAATCACATTGGTGGTTCCTCTGGCAACCAGCCTCCATCCTTAGGTGCTTTCCAAAAGTGCACTTATCAACATAACAAAGACCCCTGTATAGCTCTCCTCATTTAGGAAATTCCAAGGGTTTTAGGGCTCTGTGCCTATTGCCAGGAATAGGGTGAAGAACAAATAAAAATTTATTATAAATCACAATATCACACTAGGCTTCTTTTATTTTTACTATCTATATGTCAGTGTGCTTAATTATCACAGCGAACAAACTTATTACTAATTACTTAATATAAAATACCCAGTCTATATTCAAATTTCCATGACTGTCTCAAAGACATCTTTTGAAAATTGATTTTTTTCCCTCCTTTCCTCCTTCCCGTCCTTTTCCCTCCTTCCTTCCTTCCTTCCTTCCTTCCTTCCTTCCTTCCTTCCTTCCTTCCTTTCTTCCCTCCTTCCCTCCTTCCCTCCTTCCCTCCTTTCTCCCTTCCTCCTATCTTTCCCTTCCCTCCTTCCCCTCCCTTCCCTCCCTTCCCTTCTTCTCCTCTCTTCCCTCCTTTTTCCTTCCTTCCTTTATTTCTTATGAATCAGGGCCAAAACAAGGTTGAAAATACACTGCAATATGATGTTTCTGAAGTCTTTACTCTCCACCATGTATAAAGCAAATTGGTGTTCCTAGTATGTATATGTTTTTTTGTTTTTGTTTTTGTTTTTTAGAAAATAAAAGTAACAGTGGATTTTGGGCCAGAAAATTTGGCTTCTACTAATAGCTGATGTCACTTATTGAACAAGTTAGATGCAGTAAGAAACAAGCAGATAGCAACATTCTTACTGTTATGCCTTGAAACAAGCTCTATGGATTCTTCATAGCTTCTAGTTTTCCTCCTAGTTTTCTAACCATTATTAGGTATTAAAAATAGACTCTTTCCCCCCTTGCTGTTAAATAGTTTAATGCAGTCTAATATAAAATCTTAGTTGTAGTTTTATACATCTGATGCTGTTTAATCTGGTGTCAAACTGCTCTGTGTTCAGATGCTTAAATGTTTGTTCTTTTTCTTATGAAGCACCTTTGTTGATTCTTCTGATATTTTTCATCACTGGAGACTTCCAGGTCTTGGACTGCCAATTTATACCTTCTTTTCAGATCCTGTCTTCCCAGTAGAGCTTTCTCTTGGGACTCTTTTTTCTTTTAGAGAGTCTTCTTGGGAAGAGTCCCTTTCAATTCTCAAGACAGCCTCTTTTCATGAATCCATTAGGTCAGTGGGAAAATGCATACATCCTTATTGGCTCCAACACTGGATGTAGAGGTCTTTCCCAATAGTCTGGTCTCAAAACTCTATTCCTTCATGTCAGCCTCATATAGAAGAGTTCTTAGAAGTACAACTACCCCTGACTCTAGTAAACACAGACTTGGACTGAGTTGAGAAAGAAAATCTTGACTTAAGATAGGAGAGAATGATCTGATATTCTAGAAACTCTTTCTGCAAATTGATATTACCCACCAGTTTTTCACAATTCCGCATGAAGTCTTAGGCTTTTTTTTTTTTTTTTTAATATTGTTTGGGGATGCCTTGGTGGCTCAATCAATTAAGCATCTGCCTTCAACTCAGTTCACGATCCCAGGGTCCTGGGATGGAGTCCTGCATCAGGCTCCCTGCTCAGCTTCTCCCTCTGCCCCTCCCCCTGTTCATGGGGCCCGTGCTCTTTTTCTCTGTCTCTGACAAATAAATACATAAAATCTTTAAAAAAACTCAAACATTCTAGAGGTGAGTAATGAGCCCAAGTGGATTTACATTCTCTAAAATTATCCTGACTAGGGACGCCTGAGTGGCTCAGTTGGTTAAGCAGCTGCCTTCGGCTCAGGTCATGATCCTGGAGACTCGGGATCGAGTCCCACATCAGGGTCCCTGCTCGGCAGGAATCCTGCTTCTCCCTCTCTCACTCCCCCTGCTTGTGTTCCCTCTCTGGCTGTGTTTCTCTCTGTCAAATAAATACATAAAATCTTAAAAAAAAAATTATCCTGACTAGGTCTATTGTCTATTTTTCTCTGATCTGGAGCCTATAGGAAGGAGAATCCACAATTAACATCCTTGAGATCTCAGGTACATTGTTTGAACTTCACTGGATCTATTTTCTCAAATGTAAAATACACTTAGAATTAAGCCCGTTGTTAGACCCGTATTAAGTGAATGGACAGTGTGTCATAAAGGAGACATACCTAAACATACTTATTCTACTAAAATTAGATTAGTGGGGCGCCTGGGTGGCTCAGTTGTTAAAGCATTGGCCTTTGGCTCCGGCCATGATCCTGGAGTCCTGGGATCGAGCGCCACATCGGGCTCCCTGCTCAGCGGAAAGCCTTCTTCTCCCCCTCTCACTCCCCCTGCTTGTGTTCCCTCTCTAGCTGTGTTTCTTTCTGCGAAATAAATAAATAAAAATCTTTAAAAAAATAAAATTGGATTAACAGTTTTAACAGAAGTAAACAGGATAGGCTAACCCTTGAAAGGAGGGAAATGGAAGAAGAAAGAGTTGTTACCAACCAAAGTGGGTCCACCTTTCAGCTCTGTATCCCCCACAACTCTTAACAAAGTAGCAACTTTTCAATAAATATATTTATATATAAATAAATGGTCAAAGATGTAAAGATTGGGGAACCATCCACTTATAGGACTGAGGAGGTAGATTTTTTCCATACTTGAAGGTGAGGCATCTGAATCTTTTTAAAACAAGTAGATCTATTTGCAAAATAACCAGTGTCAGAAATAGGACCTCTGGTCATATATGAGAGTCAAAATAAGAGGCCAAGACAAGAATCACTTGTATGAACTCTAGCATTGACTACATTGTATACTCATCTGACCTAATTGTAATTGGAACTCACCAGTTCTTTCTTCAGTGCCACATGTTGGTAGGGATCAATTCTGCCAAAGAGATGAAAAAAAGTACTTGTGAAAAGAAAAGAGGTAGAAGAACAACCAGAGAGGAAGGTTATGGGCAAGAAAAAGCAGCCTGTGTCTCTGCCTTGGTGCCATGATGCAGGGTTAAAATGTATGCCTTTATTGAGCACTCATAATATGTCCATTATTTACAAAGTACTGTTGAGGAGATACTGTGATCTTTAAGATAAGGTCATTGTTTTCTTTAACTTTGCATCATAAATCAAATAACTCAAGGCAGTATATTTAACAAATTTTTGCTGAGTCTTTGAAGAATGATAAGCATTCTTTCTAATGATGTCCTAAGAATTTTTACGTATTCTATCATAATGTATTCTCATATTGTATTTCTCTCCCCAGTGGTCTGTGAGGCTCTCTGTACCAATAACAAAAAACATTATAGATCAATACATTGAATGAGTGAATAAATTAGTAATGGATAGATGAATGGTGTAGACATGGAGCCGAGGGCTTCAACTGTTGAACACACCATATACTGAAGGGGAAAGGGTTTCAACTTGGAAAATATTATTGGCTGAGAACAGTGGGGACTGGAATAAGAAACTTATCTGAGGACATGAAAGGGGAGAAGAAAAAAAGCAGAAACAGGGTAATCTCATATGATAGCACTACACTGAAGGAGGATGAAAGTAGAGAGAACTGACACAAAGGACTTGGTCCAGAGCCAATCACATTAGAGGCACAGGCAGTATGGCTGGATCTTTTCTCATTACATGCACTTCTGAGGTATAATTAAAGGAGTGGTCGGTCCCCAACAGTCAGTTCAGTTGCTAAAAGAGGTGTTTGTACCACTAGTATAACTTGGCTCAGTGTAATTGCTTTGTTTACTGTGATGGGTTTGGTGAAAAAATAAAAAGGACTCAGATGAATCAACAAAGGACTTTTATTCACAGCACTTCCTGACTACTAAAAATCCTACCACTTTTATATGGTGGGCAGAATTTTCCATCGCATTTGCTCATAGACATACAGAAAAATCTCCTCCTTTGTCTAGTAGACAGAATGGAAACAAAGAATTATTTGGGAACCAGGTTTATTTGTGTGGGGATGTGCGTTAGTGGTCTAGAAGGAGCACAACTGCATATAAGATCTTACCTGCCTGCAAAATTGCTTTTAAATATGGACTCAGCCATCCTTATCCACATTCTTTCTTTGAATGAGAATTCAGATTGTTTGGTAGTGAAATTGCCTTGTTTTCAAAGTTGTCTCATGTCCATTGGCAATATGCAGGACTATTCTTATCTTTCAAATGGTGACTTCAGAGGAAAATCCAAAATATCACACTGTGTTCTAAAATTCTTTCATTAGATATTCAGTCATTCTTTTGAAGTTTTGAAGATATTTCCTTTCTTAAGAAGCATCAAATGCAATATAAACATGTCTAAAATGGCAGTGACATAAACCTTTACTTTTGGCTGCCCCTTTAGGACCATAAGCCCCAAAGCTAAGCCCAAATGGGTATTTTATGGCTCAAAGAATTATAGCTTTTCACATTCTGAATGGGCTATAAAGATTACTGAACCCATTGTCTTCAGTATACAGTTGGGGAGATTAAGACCCAGAGAGGCAGAATGCAACCTACAAAGTTATAGAACCCAAAGCTAGTGCCACATCTGACTCTCAACACCAGTTTTTTCTGTACATCACACCTTGGTAGGGATCAGTCCTCTGTCAAGAGAACAAAGGGAAGGTACTTCTGAGGAGAAGGAAGAGTGATCTGAGGAGGAAGGACAATCTGAGAGAGGACAGTCAAGGGCAACAAAAACCAGCTTGTAACAATGCCAAGGTGCCTGGAGTTAGCCTCCCAAGGGAATTTAGCCATGCTACCTGGAGAGGAAGTAGCAAGCCAAATTGTAGCCCTCAATTTCGCAGCATAAAATATACAGATTTTATATCTATTGATAACACTTCTAGTTCTTTTGTAGTAAGCGATTTATATATTTATGTACATTTATATGTAGAAGAAATAGATATTATATACATAAAATATATATTTGTGGAAAAATAGAGAAATATATTTAATATTTAGAATCAAATAAAAAGGAATATAAAATTACAAAATTTCTTTTTTGTCATGAATAGCACTTTTGTGATAAGGACCATTTGTGTTAAATAGAAACTTTCAATGAATAAGGACCTCATTGGCAATGTAGCACGCTGTTGCCATGAGTCCAGATACCCCTCCAAAGACTGTCAACTGCCAACTCAAATATGTTTATCCTGAATATTGTTACCATTATGTTGATGATATCAAGCAAAGACCAAAATAAACATTTGATTAATTGACCAAGTCTGAGTATCTATAAATTTATAAAAAGGGAAATAATGGTGACCTCAAATCCAATGATCATAATGTATGGTTTGGGGGCCTGTGCAGTGATAAATATATATATATATACATGCACACACAGATAATACAGATGTGTATATAGATAGTCTTATGAAATTTAAATTCCTTTGTTTTCTAGGGATGCTACGTGAAGTATTCTTAATTCATATTTTTAGCAGTAATTTTGAGTTCTAACTAAATACTTATAAATATATATTGCAGTGAAATAGCTTCATATGATTCTTGAAATACTGACCAATACTGAATAAAGCTCAGGGTGCTTTTATCACTCAGTTGAATGAAAAAAGGATGGAGGTCAATATATTGCATTTCCTTTAATTTGTAAACATTCTAGTGTGGTCAGAAAAATACAGATCTAATTTATGGAATTAGTGGTTCTTATTTTTCAAGTAGTGTTTCACAAGTAATATAAATCAGTACCTTAGTAAATGAATAAATAACTACTTTCCAGAAAGAATGATAAATTGATTGAAGTTTTATCTTTTAAAGTAAATACTTATACTTAATTTTAATTTTAAATATTATTTAATAAAAATTATGAACATTTGAAGTACTTAATTTTTTCTTTTCAGTTCATTAATATTTATACATTGTGCATATATTTTTGACTGAAGAGCTGGGAATTCTTATGGTAATATAAAAGACTTCAGTCAAGACTCTACTGTTCATTTTGAGGAAAAAGGTGTTTGTTTTCTATCTACTCCTAACTTAGTGTGACAAGAGGTTGTATTAGTTTTCTCTTGCTGCTCTAACATCCACAAACTTAGAGGTGTAACATGACAAATTTGTCTTACAGTTCTGGAAGTCAAAAGTGCAAAATGGATCTATTGGGTTAAAATCAAGGTGTGGCTCATGGTTGTGTTTCTTTGTGGAGACTCTGGGGGAAAACTTGTTTCCTTGCCGTTTCTACCTTCTAAAAGTTATCTATTTTCCTTGGCTCAGGTCCCTTTCCTCCATCTCCAAAGCTCACAATGTCAGGTTGGTCTTTTGACTGCCATTTCTCTCTCTGTCTTCTGATTCTCAATTCCACCTTTAGAAAACTTCTGTAGTTACATTGGGCCCACCTAAATGATAGAGTATAATCTATATATATTTTTAAATATTTTATTTGTTTGACAGAGAGAAACACAGCCAGAGAGGGAACACAAGCAGCGGGAGTGAGAAAGGGAGAAGCAGGCTTCCTGCCAAGCAGGGACCCCAATGTGGGACTCGATCCTGGGTCTCTGGGATCATGACCTGAGCTGAAGGCAGTTGCTTAACCAACTGAGCCACCCAGGCGCCCCTAATCTATATTTTTTAAAAAAGATTTTGTTTATCTGAGAGAGAGAGTGAGAGTGAGGGAGGAGCTGAGGGAGAGGGACAAGCAGACTCCATGCTGAGTGTGGAGCCCAATGCAGGGCTCAGTCCCATGACCCTGAGATCATGATCTTAACCAAAACCAAGAGTCAGATGCTTAACTCATTGAGTTACTGAGGTGCTCCTAATGTCTCTATTCTAAGGTCAGCTAATTAGTAACCTTAATTTCCCTTTGCCATGGATCCTAATATATTCACAGGTTCTGGGGATTAGGATTTAGACACTTTCGGGGGTCATAGTTTTGCCTGCCATAGAGCTCAAATAGGATGAAATGAAAAGCTCTTACTACCACCTGACAGCAAGCAGCCAGGGTTATCACTGCTATTTCTATTAAGAACTTCATGCTGGAACCGTGCATGATTAGTGGGCTACATGTTAACTACCAATTATTTGAACTTATTCTAAAAGAATGCACCTAAATATACACTAATTGTGGGCAGCTATTACATTCAGATGAAAATTATTTT
>PITA01031358.1:0-15317 GCA_004023965.1 Spilogale gracilis
TTCTCTTCTCTTCTCTTCTCTTCTCTTCTCTTCTCTTCTCTTCTCTTCTCTTTTCTTCTCTTCTCTCTTTGACCTCGGGTTTCTTTAGCTAGCATAGATGTGGATTGAGTAAAATTTTCACTTAGTTTTAAATCCTGCTGACAGATAAAATTAATATTGCCTGTGTGTAAATAATAATTTTATCTAATGGACTTCATTTACTTCTATGGTTCCTCCAGGCGATCTGGAGCTAAACAAGGGGAAAAAAGGCAAAACAGTAATAACAGTTCCCTTTGAAGAAAGATATAAAACAAGGTCACTGGAGCTGAACCATTATTGAAATGTACGAAATCATTTAATGTTTGGTTTTCCCAATTTATATCATGAGATCATTTTATATAGTCATAAAATTCTATCTTATCTCAGTTCAGATAGGATAAAATTCTGAGTAACAGAGCCAACTTCTTATCTAGTTACCCGAACGTGGCAGCCAACGGCACCCCTGTCACATCAGTCTGTGTTTCCATGAACACGTTCCTAAAATGTTTCTCTGATTCGCTGACATTAAATCTTTTTAGGCTGAAACTTGGCAGTCAAGGTACATGGGTTCAAATAATATAAAAAGGATCCAGTTTTTACCAAAAAAAATGTATGTTAACAATCAAAGATGCAATATGTTTGGGAACGCTCTGATTCTCCTCATACACGCAATGCAATAACAACAACGCTTTAATTTCACTTTATTTCCCAAAGAATAAAATGTTCAATTATTGGTTTTGAAAAAGGTTAGAAGAATCTATTTACTCGAGCACTGTGCATTAACATCAGCTTATTGTTTTATTGATTCTTCATTGAATCCCATTTCCTGTTCAGCACCTAGAATATCTGATGCCATTGTAAAGGAAGACCATAGATTCATTCAAGAGAGGTGCCTTCCAGCCCTGAACGCAGCCCGTGCTGTGGTCCTCCTGGATCATCCGCTCATTCCTCTCTTCTGAACACTGTAACTGGAGCCTCTTCAGAAGCCATTGCTTGTCTTCTTTCTCCTGTGTTTCCTGAGACTTTGCTCTGACTTCTGGTTGACAGTTATCAAGAGATAGACGTTCACTTCCTTGACTGATCATGCCTGGACTGTGGCCTCTGCGTCTTTGCCCTGCTATGCTGGAAGGCTGTCCCCTGAGCCCGTGTGACCCCTCTCAGTGTGGTTGGCCAGCGGCCCCCATCCCTCAGCTGGTCTCACCTTCATGCACCTGTAGGATCCCTGACCCTGTGGGAGCCTCTGCTTCTCAGCTACAAAGTGATCTCACCTCCCTTTCACCTCGCAGTCAGTGAGTTGTTGACTCATTTCCTGTCTCAGGTGCCAGGGGACGACACAGGCCACCTCCCGGTGTTGTTTGCTGAGGGCAAAAGATGGGTGAATTCCAAATGCTAAATAGAAGGTTGGCTGTGCGATTCCTGAGTCATGCAGACGTTGGGGAGCGTGTTGGAACGCCTCGACTGGCGACCGTAACGATGTCTTCACCCCAAAGTGAACTAAGTCAAGCTCAGCAATGGGACAGGCCATGTGAGAGTCCGTGCCATCCAGGATGGGGAGGCAGGTACTGGAATTGATACGGCTACCTGGGTCTCTGTGTGTACAGGAGGGGGACCCAGCCTGACCCTCGGGGCCGGCCTGCGGTCAGTGGCCCCCACAGATGTTCCGATGTTTGTGCGAGGCTTCCTCCGAGGGCCCTGGCTAGGCCAGAGAGGCTGATGTGAAGCCTTTGCCGTGGGAGGACTGGATGTGGACTTAGTAGACGGGTTGTTGGTGAAAGGGCATGCTGCTTTCTTTGGAAAGCCTTGAAGGAATCCTGAGGGTTTTGGAATAGGGTAGGGCTTGCGTCTGCTGCTGATTGCACAACCGGCCCCGTACTTGGCGGTGCCGGGGGTACTGGGGGTGCCCGATAGTGGAATGTTGCTTTCAGTTTGGGCTGGGACTTTAGTCTCTGGGTGAGCCGTTCACTGATGCCTTGGAATAGGGCCAAGAGGTGGAAAGATCGATGATGCGTCAACCTGGCAGGAAAAGCTCTCCGTCCTTCCCCTCCTACCTGTCCTGCTATTTGTGTTTCCGACGTTTCCACGGACTGACTTGTCACAATGAAGAGACCCCCGTGCAGCCTGAGCCCTTTGCTATAAGGACGGCTGCTCTGAAGGCAGGTGGGCAGGCAAGGGTGGGGCCCAGCTACCTGAGTCCCCTCGGTCAGCTCAGGGGCTCGGTTCCCTGCCCGATCAGGCATCTTCTCTCCCATGAGAGTCCTTCAAGCCAACAGGTAGGAGCCGGGCTGGAGGGTTTCTGTGGATTTTGAATTACACCAGCAGTCTGCCTGCTTCCAAGCCTACAATAGGTTGGAGTTCAGAAGAAATACAGCTTTGTCTGCCCAGAAGTACATTAAGCTTATTGTAGGTCTGTTTTTATTAATAACTGGTTAGACTTTGTTCCCTAAGCAAAACTTTCTGTGTAAGCTTTCATTCTTTGGGCTTCTTTTTTTTTTTTTTTTTTTTTTTTTTTTTTGGTTTTTTTTTTTTTTTTTTTTTTTTTTTTTTTATCTGACAGCATTTTTTTTTAAAAGCTAAAAGGAACAGTCATTTTTTTCTGTTCGCCCAAGCGTATTCGTTTGCAGCGTGGGTGTGAATGGAAAATGTTATTTATTGCATAAACACTTACAGAGTTCTGCTTATTTAGATGGTGCATATAGAGGGCTCCTCCCACATCAGGAAGGGGAAAAGAAGGCTTCAGGGATTTTGAAGTAGATACAACAAAAATGTTTTATTTTGTAGCCCAATCCAGCCTATCGGGCTATATCCGCCTCCTGGCAAAATCTCTTGTTTAGCATTAAATCACCTAATATATTGGGAATTTTCCAGAGGTGCTAGGATGAACCCAGAACAACTTTTATTGAAATCAATCCCTTGAAAGTTCCTTCCTAATGCATCTCACCAGCATAGCAAGTAGTTGTAATTAACCGGACTTTGATCTTTATTGGAATTTTGCTGAAATGAGTTCATGCAAAGCCAGTTGGGTGATTTATGTATTTTAAAATAAACCTTCAAGTTACGTTAGCTTGCTTGATTTCTAAAGAGGAGAGGAATGATGATCCTTTGGAATCAGAAGTTCTCATCCCGAGGGCGATTTGGCACCTGAGGCGATTTTAGTTGGTACGCATGGGGCACGGGGCACTGCTGGCGTTGAGTGGGGACCAAGAATGCCGCTAGATTCACAGAGCAGCTACCGGAACAAATAAGTATCTGGCTTTAATTTTCAGTAGTGCTGAGATGGGCACTAAAATACTTGGTATAAATATGCCTCCGCAAGAGGCGAGGACTTTGGGGAAGTTGGAATCGCTGAGTCCAGGATGGAGGGACCTTAGATCCTGAGATCTAAGCTATGTGGAGGGAAAGACAATCAAAGGAATTAGCCTCCCTGGGTGGCATCTGAGAAAAGCCTACTCTAAGTGAAGATTGGGACGGCTGTTAAGAGGGTCTTTATTTTGAGAAAAAAGGTAACATTATAGCCTGAAAATTACAAACTTCTAAAAATGACCTGTTCTTATTAAAAGTGCTTTCCTTAGGTTAATGCGGCCAACGTGTAATTTTGTCTCCTTGCCGTTGTACTTTGTGTCCCATTTTAGCTGCTTTCACTTGACTGACAGGGCACATCCCACTTTTCTAATTGTCACTTTCCGGATCCCAGGGAAGACACGTTCCAGGCACTTGTGTGATTTTCGTCTCGCTTTCTTTCCAGAGGCAGTGGTGTCAGGCTAGAGATGGGAGTGCAGGCTGCTCTCAGCATAGGGCAGGTTCATGGACAGTGGGTCTGTCTGACTTGGTTCACAGTTAACGGAAGGGGTCATGTGTTGGCTTGAGTCGGACACATGGAAAAAGTACGTTCAAGGGAAGAATTTGCTCTTAGCTTGTGGTTGACCTGAGCTGGGTGTCGGGGTCGGACTGGTGCCCGTGGTCCAGATCTCCTTGCTGTGATGAAGATTCTCTCCTCCTGCCCCACCCTCCTACCCTCCACTCGCATGTGCTTTCTCACTCCTTCTCTAAAATAAATAAATCCATCTTTAAAAAATTAAAATAAAATGTGTAATGTCTGCGCTCTAATCTTGCATTTCCGTGTTGCCCTCTGCCCTTGGTGTCCATCTCTTTTCCTTCTTTTTATGGGGTCACTTGTGAAATTACAGTTTCCCAGCAGGTGGTTCTCTTTAACCCCTTCTTTTGCTTCCCTGATTTCCCCTGGTGAAGGTTTTCCCCACCCAGTATGTACACATTCGCATCCTTGAGTGCTGTCTCCGTATTCCTGTTTCTCTGAGCACCGATCCTGGATTTTCAGCAGCTTGCTGCCTCCACATGTGAAATTGAATGATCATATTCTCATCTAAACCGAGTTCTTCTCTTGATTATATTTATTTTATTTTTTATTTATTATTTTTTAAAGATTCCTTATTTATTTGACAGAGAGAAACACAGCCAGAGAGGGAACCCAGTCGGGGGGGGGGTGGTGAGAGAGGGAGAAGCAGGCCTCCCGCCGAGCAGGGAGCCCGATGTGGGACTCCATCCCGGGTCTCCGGGATCATGACCTGAGCCGAAGGCAGTCGCTTAACCAACTGAGCCACCCAGGCGTCCCTGATTATGATATTTAAATGAGGGACATTACTACTTTTGTGGTCACTTGTGTTCTGTGTCTTGAGTTTGTCTGTGCCTCTTTGCTTTCTTTTCTTCCAAATGTAGCAGATTAGAAAAAACAGCATTTTGTTATATTTCATATTTTGGAGGTTAGGATTTTGGGCAGGGATCAACTGGGGGATTCTTTTGCTCTTGTGCTATTGAAGTTTTTCTTGGTGGGTTTTGTCTTTACACACATATCAGGTGCTTTGGAGGTGAGGGCTGAGAAGCTGGCCTTAGTGGGAAGGGTCCCCGGGAGTCCCTCTATGTGGTCTCTGTAACATGGCTCTCTTGGGGTAGGGTAGTAAGACTTCTGATCTGATTTCTTCGCACCCCAGAGAATATGTTTTAAGAGACAGGAGGTAGAAATGACCAGGCTCTTAGGGTCTGGGCTTGGAAACTAGCGTGCCATCACTTCAGTGAAATTCGAATGAAGAAAACAGTTACAGAGCCAATCCAGATTCAAGAGAATAGGCATAAACCTGGCTTTCATGGGTCGAGAAAGCCGTGGCCGTATTTAATTTGCCATATTCCCCTTACCCATCACACTGTTTGCTGTGCTTGCCTGAATTTTTATTCACATCAGTAACGCCTGAAGTCATGACTTCATTTTTCTCTTCTGAATATTTGCTGTAGGTTCAACTTAACTTCTGTATCTTTATGCTCTTCTCTATCCAATCTCCTGCACACAGCATTCTGAGAACAACACCTCACGTCTCTTCTGCCGTTGCTATGCCTTGGTAGCTTGTGGAATAGAAGTGGAGACCTCAGACCTTGGTGTAGAGCCACTTCTAGTTCTTAATCCATCCACCTGTCTAAACTGCTTCCCACTAATTCTCCTTTATATCTCCTGGGGTCTGGCTCAAGTGCAGTAAGCCATTCCCCAAACTGTTATTACCGTCTCCTTCCTCAGGAGCTTGTCTTCATCTCCTTCCCTTGGCATGAAATGCACTTCCAGAATCCTCTATCTGTTGAAATCCTCTTTATCCTTCAGTATGGAACCCAAATATGAGCTCCTCCTGGGACCTACCATGGGTCCCTCTGAATGGCAATGGCGCTCTCCTAAGTCCTGAAACACTCCAGCCCCTTTCCGCGCTTTCTAATGGCTTAGCTTATAGTTATTTTTTATAAGCCCATCTTATTTTAAAGCTTATTAATCTTCTAAATTATTCATAATCCTTAAAGTCTCCCAGCTCCCAGCCTAGCAATTTCATTTCACCCAGTAGGTGCTCACTGTGGATTTTTATTTGATTCATGCTTGATTTCCAGCCAGGAACTTTGCAGGCAGGTCATCTGTAAATTTTAGAGGATAAATTCACCAAATATGGGCAGTTTTAATTTAAAAGTTGGGTAGCATAATATCAATCAGGCTATTAGGAGAAGAAAGTGGTCATGGCCTTATTAAATGGGGGCTTTGGATGTCAAAAAAAGAAGGGCAGGGACCCCCAGGGTTTCTATGCTAGCATGGAGGGGGTGCGGAAGATACTCCAAGGGAGAAATGACCAGTGGTCACAAGTCGTAAGCTGTTTTCTTCTGGAGTGATGACTCGGCACAGCTTTAACTTGAACATTTATCCTTCTTTTATAGTAAATGGGTTGTTTCCTTAAATTAAGGGCAGGAAGAGAGGTCTGTACCAAGACACATGTACTCGAAATACCCCCTGGAAAAAGGTAGGTTTGTCCGAGGACTCGAAGGCTCTTCTTTTTTAAAGATACGTGATGGGGCTTCACTAAAGGCTGCTCACCAGAAAACCTGAGCTCAAGGTCATCTAATTGTTCTCTTTTGTGTGTTTTAGGCACTTGCCCCACATGACAGGAAGACGAGCTTCTGGTTAGAAGACAAGTGCCCGGAGTCCAAGGCCGTCTGCCCACCATGAAGGGGACCTGCATCACTGTATGGCTCTTCTCCATCCTGGGATGGTGGAGACTCGTGCAGCCAGAAACAGACACATCTCGGTGCCAGAGAGCGGAGCACCCGGTCATTTCCTATAAAGGTGAGGGGCAGGTACCCTTGGACTGCAAGGGGACCACTTACATACATTTTCCATGTTCAGGGAAAGAGAGTAGCACTGGTTATTGCACGGTCATTCCGTGACTATTGTTTAAAATACGAGCAAAAATACAAAATCCTTCATTGCAAGAATTTCCTCTCCTGAGACTGATCACTACGATCTTGAGAAGAATTCAAAATTGGAGACATCACGGGTAGAAAATCCCACTGTTGAGGCCACTTTTATTTAAAGGTGCTGCGAGCCTCAGCGTTTGAACCAGGGACTGAAAATGTGGTCTGCAGAAATAGGAAGGACCAAGTAGCCAAAAATTCACTTGGGTATTTCCCAACAAAGCCTTAGTCTTACCACAGAACTTAATGCCTTGGTCTGTATCTGACACTGCATGACAGGTGCCCCTGATCCACTGTATTAAGGAGATTGTGGACCTGTAGGATTAATTATGTATGTATATCGGGTCATTTTTTTTTTATTTATCAAAATTTATTTAGGGCTCTCTATACCATGGGTACTCTAAGCCTTCAGGATGAAAACTGAATTAGTATTGGTTCCTGTTCTCAAGGTGCTCACAGTTAAATTATCAAGCCAACTGTAATTAATCAGACATTGTATTTTAATAATGTATTCCATAAATAGCTTTATGTTTTGTATGTTTTAAACTTTATATCATAGGGGCGCCTGGGTGGCTCAGTTGGTTAAGCGACTGCCTTCGGCTCAGGTCGTGATCCCGGGTCATGGAGTCCCACATGGGGCTCTCTGCTCAGCGGGAAGCCTGCTTCTCCCTCTCTCACTCCCCCTGCTTGTGTTCCCTCTCTGGCTGTGTTTCTCTCTGTCAAATAAATTAAAAAAAAATAAAAAAATAAAAAAAAATCTTTAAACTTTATATCATGAAAAATTTCAAATATCTGTAAAAATAGAATCGTCTAAGAAACACCCAACCCAACATTAATTCGTGGCCCACCATTTTTTTTTTTCCATTTTTCTTTTAAATCCCCATGCATTCTCCACCCCACACCCAGCAATTACTTTGAAGCAAATTCAAAAAATCATGTAACTGTATCTATACTATTTCAGTTTGTGACTATGAAAGATAGGGAATTCCCAGCACCATTACTGCATCAGACCAAAAATGCAAAAACAAAACAAAACAAAAAACCCACCAAAAAAAAATCATCGGACATCCAGTGAGTGTTGTGAGATCTCTGATGGTTCATGAATGTGGGCGCGCGTTTTTTTGGGGTTTTTTTGGTACAGTTGGGTTGACTCAGGATCTAAATGGAGCTCATACACCGCAACTGGTTGGTCTTCTGCTGTTTTGTTGTGGTTTTGTCGCTCCCTGTACAAATTAATTACAGAAGAAATCCAAGCTCTTTGTCCTATAGTGTTTCCACAGTCTGGATTTTGCCAAGTGCATCCCCTTGGTATTCAAATGTTCTTCTGTCCTGAATATTCGTGTAAATTCAGGGTAGTATCAAGAGGAGGCTTTGATTTGGGTTCAGATCTTTCCATCTCCCCTGTGGCATGGAAGCCGCTGTGTCCTCTTGTGGGGAGGCAGGTTCTGTCTAGGTGCGAAATTAGCAGTCAGCGATGGTTACGCCTGAAATCTACCGATCATTCAATGGTGTAGAGCTGGGATTTCCTAATTTTATTATTCTTCCTTCATTTAATAGCAAGTATATTTCTGTATGAAGTGACTTCCCATTATCAATGATTTGAATATCCTGAGGCTACAGCTCATATAGAAAAGTCAGAATTAATGCTTTTTTCCTTTCCTTCCCTTTCCTAGTTTCTTTGTTTGTTTGTTTGTTTTCTGTTTTTTTTTTTTTTTAAGACTAGTTAGTTGGTTCTCTAACATTATCCAAAGGGAGCAAGTAAGGTGTTATGCTTACTTTTTGTTTTGTCTTGTTTTCTTATTTTGGTTATAGGAATCATTGTTAATGTTTGGATTTTAACATTTGAAATATTTCAAGCACTTGCAGTTTTGATGCTTACAGAGGGTGAAAGCATCTCATTTTAAGCCTGTGGAAACTTCTTCAAGTGGGCTCCCAAGCCCTCTGACATACTGCCTTTGCTAGTTTACTTACTCTCTGGGACAACAGGATGTTCCTGACTCCTCCCGTCAATCACCCCCTGCCCTCATCCTGAGAATCAGCCATTTGGGGCTGACCTGATGTAAGCACAGACACTCCCAGTGTTAGGTGTTTTCAGTGTACAGAGCTCAGAAAATGTTTTAAGAATGCACCATGATTCCTCCGGATGCTTTTAGCTCATCTCCAGGACGCTAGGGCTTTTCTCAACCTCGTCTACCTCCTGTCTGTGTCTTTTTGTCCCAGACACGGAACGCTGGGGTCTCTGCAGCCGTATTTGTTGCCTGAAAGCCCCATAAGGTGGTCTGCTTCTCTTCTTTTAGTCCTCCAGCTACCAATATCTTTGGGAAATGAAAGCAGTTACTTCACTTAAAGTAATTTCCTTTGCGTGGTTATGCTTCCAGCTAGAAACCTAGTTCATTTATTTAATTTCCATTTTGATTTTTAGAAATTAAAAAAAATTACTTTATTTTGTAGTGTTGCAAAGTTTCCTGAAGGAAAACAAGGAATGTTCAGAGAAACTACCTTCAGTTATGTTTCTTCACCCTGGTCCCTCTCTCTGCATTCAGCTCACCTTTTACTTATATTTTATGGTCCATGCTTCTCTCCTCTGTCTAGCATTTTTTTGACATGATGGTACATCCTGGAGTCCACACCCTGGTGGCCGGCTCCTTTGAAAAGCTCATAGCTCTCCACTATGTGATGAACAAAAGTGTATTCAACAGCTCCCCACTGGGAGATGTTTAGGGTATTTTCTGTCCTTTGTGGTTATCATAGGTAGTGTTATGATGAATAATGCCTACTCCAGACATCTCTTAATTCTTTGCAAGGGTGCCACTGGAAGAGATTCCTAGCACTGGGATTGTTAGGTCAAAGGATAACTGCGTATGTGGTTTTGCTGGATATTGCCCAATTCCCTTTCATGAAGGTTGTGCCGTTCTGTGTTCTCATTTGCGCTGAGGACCTCTTTCCCACCAGCCCTTCTGGTGGAGTGTACTGTCGCTCTTTGGGATCTGTACTAATCCCATAGCTCATAAATGTCCTCTCAGCATAATTTTCACTTGCAAATGTTTCAATTGGAGCAAATGTTTAACAAACATTTAATAGATGCCTGTTATGTACTATGGTTTGTACTAAATATTGAGGCGTTAGAGCAAAAAACAGTCCCTATTAAGGGTTTAGAATATCTCTAGTACTATAAACCAAAAGGAACATTGCATTACATTCTACTGAGCGTCCTAACAGGTGTCTTGGCTGGGCGTGGGGGCAGGGGCCCAGGGAGCCCGGGTTTTGGGACGGGCCAACGGCAGAGCTGAGTCCCTGGTGATTGTTAGAAGGTGTTTATGAGTCTGATGAATGGAGAGGTGTCTCAGGGAGAGGAAAGAACAAGGGAGAAGCCCTGAGTGAGGGAGGGATGCATAGCAGGTCCTGGCTACTCTCCCGTAAGCCATGAAACCTTCATTTAGACCATGGAGAGGAGGTGGGAGGTGATGAGGCCAATGTAGTTGTAGGGGTTTAGTATTGTCCGGCATTGGAAGGCCTGTCGAGAAGCTCCCCCCATCTGGATAGTCTTGGTGTTCAGCATGGCCGAGGCAGCAAGGAGAGCCCATCCTGCCGTCGCTGCTGCGATCCCAGTGAGCCGTCGGGAAGCACTAAGCCGAAGGGAGGGCAGCAGAAATGTTCGTGGCTGTTGATTTCATATGGAATAAAGAAGGGGAATTGAAAGTGATGATTTCTGGATTGAGAAAGCTGAGTTCCTCCCCGTCGTCAGGTGGGCTGTCCTGCGGAGAGCGAGGCATCGTGGGAGCCAAAAGGGGAGAGGCAGCCCCACGAGCATCAGGTGACCCAGAGTTTGAGGCTGACGTGGGCCGGACGACAGAGGAACAGACTCCTGTTGGTTTGTCCAGAACCTTACGGGGCAGCACCGGAAGCCCTACATCTGTGTATTCGTTTCCTAGGCCGCTGAAACAGGCGGCTTCACACAACAGAAATACCTTCTCGCACAGTTCTGGAGGCTAGAAGTAACAAAACAAAACAAAACAAAAGCAAACAACAACAACAACAATAACAAATAATCCCCCAACGTGTGTGCAGGGCCTGCTTTCTGTGACCACTCTGGGAAGAAGCGGCCGTTGCCTCTTCTTAACTTGTGGGAATTGTCCGTGCTCCTTGGTGTTCCCAGGCTCGCCGACTCGTCCCGCCAATCTAAGTCTCTACCCACGTGGCAGTCTGTGTGGCTGAGTCTTTCGTCTGCTCCTCTTTTTGGCCATTTAGGATGTAGGGCTCACCGTCACCCAGCGTGATCTTATTTTAACTCATTATATCTGAAATGATCCTCTTGCCAAGTAAGGTCGCATTCACAGATGCCACGGCTTGGTCTTCAGTGTATCCTTTTCTCGGGACACAGTGAAGCCTGGAGCCAATGCGTATATGGGAGCAGTTTCAGGGCAGTGCTGGGGGAAGGAACTAGACGGTAATGAGCAGAGAAACAAATGTGAGGTGAAGGAGGAGATATAGAAGGAGACAGTTATCGACTCAGCCAGCAGGGATGGGAGAGCAGGGGACAGCTTTTAAGAGAGCATTGCTTAATCATCCTTACGTGGTGATGGGGAAAGGCCAGGTGAAGGAAGAGGCTGAAGAGAGGTGGAGATAACTGATGAGACAGTCCCGGGGCCGTAGGAGGGGATAGGATCCTGGGCACAGATGGGAGATTAGCTTACAGGAAGCAGACCCCACCTCCAGTGAGTCTGGAGGGAGGGAGGCTGGGGCACCCAGGAGGCAGGAAAGTTAGCGGGTGGGGGTGGCTGCAAGGGGAGGGGGTCCCCGAGGACCTCCATCTCTCCATCTCAGCTGAGAAGGAGTAGGCAGGCCCTGGGCCGAGAGCACGGGCGCTTTAGGAAGGAAGTGCTTCTCTGAAGAGGGGGTGAGGCTGTTAATCACAGTATACACCAGAGATTCCCTGGGGGATCTTCGGAGCCCTGCTAGTCCCTGAAATGGCTCAGGTTACCGCAGAGCAGGCGGTCACCGGCGTGCTGAACGAGCGCTCCCGTGTAAGGCGTGACTGTACGAGAGTGTTCGAGAAAGCAGGACGGAGCGCTGGAGAAATTAAGGCAGGACTGGATAATCTTGACTTTTAAAACCTTGATTTCCACATACACTTAAACGTTCATGATTTAATGTTGTGCATCGGAGGCACTCTGCCCGAGACGGGGACCAGATGCTTCAGTCCCGTCTGCATACAGCGAAGCACGTTTTATTGAAGCCCTGCTCCGATTTACCTGGGTAGGCAGAAGAGGCTGGTGGGATCTTTCGTTTTTCCCTCATCCTAGGTAAAATATTGCCACCGTGGGCTTCTGTTGTGTCGCGGACTTCCCTGCTCAGCGCGCTCCCACAGCTTGCCGTGTTTGCACGGTAACTCCTTGACCGCGTGTTGCAGAATATTTATCCTCGACTGTGGAGGGGCTGCTGAAACCCCCTGAGCCGCTGCAAACACACCACTTACACTTCTGTCCTTGTCGTCTGCTTAAATGTCTCTTCCAATAGAGCGGGGAAAAATAGTGACCCTTCAAGACAGCCTGTTTCTCAGCATGCTTACTGAGTCTCATAACCATCTCTGAAATGAGTTTTAAATGTTTAATGTCCACTTAAGGCGATGGTGCCATATTCTGCCTTTGTTTGTTTATTGATTAAAGTTTACCCAGCGTGCTTGCTATTTAGAGTATGCTCCACTTACAGGAATTGGTTTATGGGGAGCAGTTTCACAGCAAGCACAGAGGAAGACCACCAGTGGGGTGAGTCATGCCGCACTTAGGCTCTCTTTGCCTTGGAGCCTAAATATCGTGAGGAATCTGGAAGACTTTCTTCAGTGCCTTATCTGGCCGTGCTTCCTATTACTTATTACTAAGATTACTCCTGCCTGCACAATCAGGTGAGGTGCTATTAATTCCACTCTAGGGTCCCTGAGATCTTGTCCTCTGACTTCTTGGTGTTCCCGGTGATTGCCTTCTTACTTATGGATTGGATGCTCCATAGAGAATTAGCAACATTTGGCCCCAAATCTTGGGAGGGGCATCTAAGGGGATCAAAATGGGTGTTCCAGCTAGGGCCATCCGGGGTCAGGACTGAGAGTGGTGTTGGTCCTTGCGTTTCAACAACTGTCTTTATCTCCCTGGGCAGTCTTAGGTGAGTGAAGGAACCATGGTGAAAAGAGTACAACATAGGATTTTGAACTTGGGTTCTATTCTCATACCAGCGTACGAATATTTTTCACAAATCCTGCATCTTTCTTTTGAATCATATAATTACATTCCGTTGTATTTGCATGTTGGTGTTAGAAGCATTGACTTGTTGAATGTTGGCAGTGATAATCTCTGAGATACTTTGTAACTGTCTTCTTTGGGGTCCCTTACTGGGACCCCACAGCCGCTTCCCACCTCTGAGAGAGGCTGTCTGTCTTCTGGCCTGTAAGGTGGCCATGTACACCTGTCCTGCTGCCCCCCTGGCTGCCATTCCTGCCCACTGTTGTGCCACTTGTGCTCCCCCCATGGCGTTCTCCCCATCCTTGGGACCACAGCCGTCCTTGCTGTGCCCTGTGCTCCCTGTGGGACTGAGGAAGGCGAGCCTGAGGGGCCTCAGTTACCCTCCAAGGCCCAAGAATGTGGATGCCAGAAGGGAGCTAATGGCCTCGTTTCTGTGCCACGGCTCCATGTGTCCCCCAGCCCCATGCATGTCCCACAGTTCTGTGGTCTCCCACGGTGCTCTGTGTCTCTTCTGAGTTTTGAGGTGCCAGGGTCCTGTGCCCCAGTCAGTCCTGTGGTGTCATGGCTTTGGCTGGGTCGCACCCCTTCTCTTGGACCGGGACCCTCATCCCTGCAGGAAGGACCACCGGAGATGATTTCTGTTTCCCTTCTCTTGGACCGGGACCCTCATCCCTACATCCCTACAGGAAGGACCACCGGAGATGATTTCTGTTTCCCTTCTCTTGGACCGGGACCCTCATCCCTACATCCCTACAGGAAGGACCACCGGAGATGATTTCTGTTTCCCAGAAGATTTTAGAAACGTCCCGGTCTTTGAGTGCCTATGCCTGGACTGAAATTGCTTAGTGTTTTTCCCTGTTTATGTAGTCTGTGATCGTTGGTGGGACCTGTACAAATCATCCCATTGTGTGATTGTGTGACAGCAGCTTGCTTTCTCCAAGGGAGAATTAGGAAAAAATTTTTTTAAAGATTTTATTTATTTATTTGACAGAGAGAAATCAGCTAGAGAGGGAACACAAGCGGGGGGGTGAGAGAGGGAGAAGCAGGCTTCCCGCTGAGCAGGGAGCCCGATGTGGGGCTCAATCCTGGGACTCCGGGATCACGACCTGAGCCGAAGGCAGTCACTTAACCAACTGAGCCACCCAGGCGCCCCCAGGAAGATTTATTTTAATTCAAAATAGAGGGTAGCAAATTCATTTTAATATTTGGTTCCATTGTTTTCATATGATTCTGATTAGCGCATAGGTGTAGCGAGGCACTGCTAACTGTGTTACAAGTGTCTTGAAGGCAAGGCTCTTCTTGGAAAAATGTAAAACCTGCATAAACCAAGTGTGATTCTTTTTGGTTTCATAACAGAATATGAGTTATCCTCTTGGGAATTTGTTTGGGGATGAAGAGTGTTGTGATGGAGCCTTACAAGTTCTTGGTTCCATAAATAATTTGACTTTTGTTATCCTGCACAAGACTGAATGGTTCCCATAACGTGCTGTCAAAACCACACGGGCAAAGTATCCCAGTCTGTTTGCAGGTGAAGCCACGTCGGCCAGGAATGCTGCCTGTTTTGTACATTAAAAACTGCATTTTGGGAAGACTTTTTTTTTTATTGTTACTAAAAATTTTTTTCCAGTGTTTCAAGATTCATTCCCCATTCCCCACACCTAGTGCTCCACGCTCTAGGTGTCCCCAGTACCCACCACCAGGCTCTCCCAACCCTCCACCCCCCTCCCTCCAAGTCCCTCAGTTTGTTTCTGTGTTCAAAGTCTCTGTTGTTTCGTTTCCCTCCCTAGATTACCCTAGTTCCCATTTGCTTTCCTTCTGCCATTGTCCTCCAGTTTGCCCCTCATGCACCGCAAGTAAGTGAGACCATGCAATACTTGACTTTCTCTTCTTGGATTATTTCACTCAGCATAATCTCTTCCAGTCCAGTCCATGTTGCTACAAAAGTTGGGTATTCATCCTTTCTGATGGAGGCATAGTATTCCATTGTATATATGTACCACATCTTCTTTACCATTCATCTGTTGAAGGGCACCTTGGCTCTTTCCACAGTTTGGCGATTGTGGCCATTGCTGCGATGAACGTTGGGGTGCATATGGCCCTTCTTTTCACTACATCTGTATCTTTGGGGTAAATGCCCAGTAGTGCAATTGCAGGGTCATAGGGTAGCTCTATCTTTAATTTTTTAAGGAATCTCCACACTGTTTTCCAAAGCGGCTGCACCAGTTTACATTCCCACCAACAGTGTAAGAGGGTTCCCCTTTCTCCGCAGCCTCTCCAACA
>PITA01031359.1:0-15318 GCA_004023965.1 Spilogale gracilis
CGGGGAGGCGCAGGCGGAGGCCGGTTCCCACCCGGCCGAGGCGCGGGCCCGGGGCCGCCAGCCCCGCGCCGACCCTCCCGGCCCCGGCCCCGCCCTCCGGCCCCCGCTCCCCGCCCCGCCGCCGGCAGCGCTCCCCGAGCCCGGGCCCGGCCCCTCTCCCCGCAGGGCCCCCGCCTGTCCTCCCGGCTCCCCCGGGGGCGCGACCGTCCCGCAGCGGCGGCCCCCGTCCCCGCCAACACGGCGCACCCCGGGGCAGGCGGCGCCAGCGGTTCCTCCCAGTCCAAGTCCCGGGCGCCGAGGTCAGCCCGGGTGACACGGAGGCTGTGGGCCAGGGCTCCGCAGGCGGCCTCCCAGGAAGAGGCCAGCGTCGGGCGGCGGGTCAGTCCCGCGTCCTCGGCCCCGATCTCCATTCTGCCGCCGCCAGCCCAGGCCGAGCCCGGAACCTCTCTTCCAGGGCTTGCGTTTCCTCCAGGACAGAGGGGAGGCGAAGAAGCACAGCGACTTCCGGTTCGGCTGGCTTTCAAACCCGAGACCCGCCGCTCCTCACCCAGTGGGGGAAGAAAACCAGGTGCCGGAGACACGCATGCGCGCGAGGGCGGCTTCAGCAACCCGCTTCCAAACCTGCGCGGGTGGAAGAACTCGAGCTCGGAGCATGCGCCCCGACGGTTCCTGGGCTTATCGCGGGAAGTGTGCGCAGGCGCGGCGCGGACGCGCGGGAACCCGGCGGTTTTTGCACGTGGCCCGCGGACATTGCAGGCAGGCGCTGTGGACGACGTTCGCCGGACCACCGGGCGGGTCAGTGGAATGAGGAGAGTCGGTGATCACGTAGGAGTAGTGCGGTCGCTGCACGCGCCCCGGTGGACCTGCTGCCGAGAGTCGCCGTGTCTGCAGTGGACTCCGTGGCCTTCCCGCCCACAGCGGCGGAGCGGGCGGTGGTGGACGGCTACGGGCAGCTTTGCTGTATCAGGCGGAGGTTTGCACGGAGTCCCCGAGTCGCAATGTGGCCGCGGCGCAGGGCGGACGTGGCCGTATCAGTGACCTGCTGGCGCCAGGGCGGGCGGCGCCGGCATGACCTCGCGTCCAGTGGCCTCAGCGCCGGAGGGGAGGTGAGAGAGATCGGGGCCCCAGAGGCGACCGCCGCAGCCGGGGTCCCCTCCCCAGGCCCAGGCAGGAGCACGCTGGAGCGGGCCCTCGGGGCTCCGGTGGTGTAGCCTCGGAGCTGGGACGTGAAGGACTGCTAACGTTTGGGTCCCGAAAAGTGGAGCAGGTGGAACGTCCTCGTTGCCCCTCGGGATGAGAAGGTAACTTGTGTCTCTCTGCGCCTTTCTGTTAACCTCATCTTGAAAAAATTGGATGATTAGATTCAAATAAAGCTGGAATATCAGCATTCTTTAAATTTGGGCTTTAGCCATGTGTGTATGGTGGTAGTCTCTCTTGAAAATAGAAATCTCAGTCTCATGTTAATTTTGTTTTATGACTTATTTTTTTCAGTTTTTTTTTGTTGTTGTTTCAATGCCAAGTAATTTTTATTTTGTTTTTCTTAAGGTCTTATGAGTTATGTTAGGATATGTACCTAGTGAAAATACAGATTTCCCTCATACCTGAAAGTAGAGGGTTCTTATAAAATTTTTCTAAGCTGAAATGTCCTAACGGGAAGAGTATCCTCTGCTTTCCAAATGTAAAAAGCGAAGTAGACACACTGGAACATTAGTGCCTGTTTTGAATAACTGAAAGAAAGGTGAAGATGATTTCGTTTTTATGAAAATAAAACCTTACTTTGTTAATGTAGGTCTTTCATAAAAGCTAAGTGGTGTCATGTGAACTTTGCGAGAGCAGGAATTACTTGTAGGGTACCTGTTTCATTGTTCTTGTTTTATCTGTGGAGTGGTGTTAGATAAATTGGAATGTAATTTGTTTGTAAGTAATCTGTTTTCCAGAGTGTGTATTAAATGGATTCACCAAGTTGGAAAGAGAAACCTCACCAAAGGATCAGATCTGTATTCATCAAGTAGAAAAGTTAGAAGTCTTTGTGTGTATCCTAGTTTTAGTATTTTCAGAGATAGTACCACAGACTTATTTTAAGTTGTCTATGACAGCATTTTTTTCTTCTTTTTCCTCTGTATGTCCTGCCTCTATAACTTAACTTAGATCCGTGTTTATCTTTTGGACAGTCTCCAAAGCAAAATAGACTCTTTTTCAGAAGTACCAACCTGCAACTTAATGAATAACATGAATACTATGAACTGGGTGCACTGCTATAGTCTTTCCCTTCTTTCATTCCCATAAAGCCAGGATATCACTCCAAGTCTTGAGATATATATACTATATCTATATCTTATTATAATTACATAAAATTATGTGTGTGCATATATATGTATACACACACACACACACACACACACACACTTAACACTTAAGGCAAAATTTCCTATCTTTTTCCATCTCTGTCTCTTCTGTTTCCAAGCACTAACTTTCATCTGGATAGTTTCAGGAGTTTCTTCACTGGTCATTAGTTCCCATTTTCATCTTCTTTACATTCTGTGCACAGTCCTCTGATTTTCCTGCTCCTGAGCCACCATCATCTTTGCCTGTAAGCACAGCATATAAAGCCTCTGGTACTTCTGACTCTTGCCTATAGGCCAGGCTTCTCTACCTTTGCACGATCTTTCCTCTCTACGTATAATGCCTTGTCTTTTGGATAGCAGGGAAAATCCGTTTATTATTGAAAACCAAGTATAGATCTCCAGTGTGTTACAGATTCAAGTACTACTTTTTCTGTACTAAGAATTTTCAGGTACTATTAATTCTCTTGTGGTTCAGGGCTGTATAAAATAATTCTCATATTTGTGTTCCCTACCATTTGAATGATTATTGAGATTTGGAATTATTTTATACCTGGTGGATGTGTTCAGAATAGGTTTGTTGAATGGAATTGATAAGGAAAGCAGTATGGGTTCAGAACTTTATTACATTGTAAGAGGAGCAGAAAAAGGAGAAATCAGTAAATTCAATCTTACAATTTTTTCAAAGTCAGAATAGTTGTGATAGTGCAGAGGTTACTGTGATTTTAATGTGCTAAATTATTCTTACCATGAATTGCAAATGTTTCTTCTTGGTTTTTGTTTTTTGGTTTTTGGTTTTTTTTTTCCACTTTAAATAAAGACTAGAACATCTTTTTTGAAAACTTTCCACCAATGTCACAAAATAAGTTTTGGGCTTGCCTATTTTAAAGAGCACTTTATTGTTAATTTAGGATTTACAGTGTGAATCATGACTGACGGTGTATTGTAACATGGTAATTCACAGACACTTTTGGCCTAGGACCATTTACATGCTTGTATGTTGAATACTTCAAAGAGCTTTTGTTTATGTGGATTTCTATTACTACTTTAAAGAAAAAAATCAACACTTGTGGTTTCAGCTCTGACACAAAAAGCGTTTGGAATTTATCACAACCATCTTTACAGCAACAGCAAAAAAGCTGAGCAGATTTTTAAAAATCCACCAGATAATTGATGTCACAGGGCAACACCACTCTGACAATTGGAGAGGTAGGTAAATGCAGAAAATCCCCATGGGGATCTGCTTACCAGGAACAGAACTCTCTGGAGGCAGTAACTGGGACACTTAAATGGTCACTGATGAATTGCTGGAGTCCGAGCATGGACTAGTTTGAGAGAGATACTCCTGGGAGCCCATTTTTGGGAGGCCCCATGCTTTTATGGGTTTTACTTCCAGGAAGCCCACCAGATTTGCACAGTGAAGATTGGAGCAGAAGCTCCTCGTGCTCTCTGCAGTGGAAGGAAAAAAGTAACCATTTTGAAATACAGTCCAGAGTATTCTCCTTAACCAGAAAGAGTACTCTCAGGGGAAACTGCCAGTCTTTTGTGACCCCCCGGGGGGTGAGGAGGTGAGCAGTTAGACCACTCCAGCCTCCCTGTCACATGTAGGGTGATGGGGGGAAAAGAAACAAAGACAAATACTTTTGAAGATGACAGGCAAGGGACTCCTATGTGCTAAAACCAGACTTGGTTTTAAGATTATGGAATGCTTTCCTTCCCCAGTGCCTTACCACCACATCAATGACTCCGGTATAAAAACAGATTACAATGAAGACTGTTTTAAGAGGAGTCTCTAGGGAAACCAAAAGACAATCGGAGGGACAAAAGCAAGAATACTAGAGGAAGTTGAAGCCTCTGGCACTGGAGTTACAGCAAATATTAAACATAGCCTAACTCCTAACCAGATTAGCATAAAACTCCACACTAAACATGATTAGCTCGGTTCTTGTGCATTTCTCCATTTAAACATTATGTCTGGCTTTCAGCAAAACATTACAGTGCTTGCTAAAAGGCAAGAAAACCTTATCCAAAGAGATAAACAAGCGTTACAACCAGTCTTCATATATGACACAGATTTGGAATTATCAGGGAATTTAACATAACTACTATGTACAGATTCTATACTATACTGCAGTAGCATGTATTGCTGAAATAGAATTTCAATTTAGAAGATCCTCCCTCTTTAAGGCAAAACCGGACTTTCTCACGACAGTTACCAGGACACAACAAAGCCCTCAGCTGAGCATGAGTCTGAAGATAAATATGAAAATCCTGGGAGTAGAGCGGGAGCTGTGGAAGAGGCACAGAGATGGAGCTTGGGTCAAGTAAGGGGGGCTCACAGCGTTACTCACAGTAGGCTGGGATCTGGGTTGCTTTCTGCCACTAGATATGCAATTCACAAGTAGGAGGGTGCTTGCAGCCACCTGCCCCAGGTGCTAGTCACAGGATGGGCCCTTGGCAAAGTAAGTGATCTGGGGGAAAGTCCTTATACATGTGAATTACTAAAAATTTGCCACAGGGGAAGTGACCCTGTAACCTGGATCACACCACAAAGTTCAGTTCATGGATTCTGTACACAGCTGCTTCCTACTCTTTGCCATTTGGAACCCAGGGCCCCTCCCATCACTCTCAGTATTCTTGACTAATCACTGCATGTGAATTGCCAATGAACACTTAGGATAAAAATATTATCAATGACCAGGCCCTTTCCTAAATGAAATGCAACTGGATTTCTTTGCATATCTTTCTGCTCAGCGACAAAATCAAAGCCTGTATAATAGAGTTAGTGGGCACTAGTAATGGGGGACAACATTTCAGAGGGTTGCAGAAAGGTTGAGTGGGGTAAAGGGCATGACCTGGGAGGAGGAGGCTGGAGGAATAGGTCACAGAACCAGACCTTAGTTCCTGCCCTGTAGTGACTTGCTAGGGGACCCTAGGGAATCACTTCTGCTCTCTGAGCTTCTGTTTCTTCATCTGTCAAACAGAGTCTTAATTCTTGCGTTGTCTTCTGGCCATCTGCAGTGAAACTCAGAAAGATATTGCTAAAACATGTTGGGAGTAATAAGGTGAGTAGCTTAATGTGGATTTAAAAGAGATGTACAAAATAGTCTTATCAGTAAATGAAGTAATAATACTCTTGGTTTACTCTTATGTCTGATTTTTAAAAAAATTTTATTTGAGAGAGAGAGAGTGAATGAGAGCACAAGCTAGGGGAAGGGCAGAGGGAGAGGGAGGACAGACATCCTGCTGAGCAGGGAGCCCCATGTGGGACTCCATCCCAGGACCTTGGGATTATGACCGGGGCTGAAGGCAGATGCTTAACTAACTGAGCCACCCAGGCACTCCTGTTATGTCAGAATTTATTGCTCTGTCTGAATTTAGAGGCTTGGAACAGGAAAGTTGTTACCAGATTGACAAAATTCATATTTGGGTCATTGCCCATGAAATGTGTCAGCACCTAATGGGTGCTAGACCCTGTGTTTGATATTGGAGATCTAGAGTTTCTGCCTCATGAAACTCTCACCTTGAAAAAAACAAATTTTCAAAGTACAGACTCCTCCGACAGAGTAGTCAAGTAACCACTAGAATAAAAGGAAACCAAGAAATGAAGCGGTCGTCTTTGTAGGGAAGGACTACATAACGTGTCTTCCTTAATCATGACTAAGCTCATTCAACACCATGTCCCTCAGAATAGTTGCTGCTTTCATGGAGGGCATAGAAAAGAAATTTGGAAAAAGAAACCATTTTTGAGTGAGGTGAAAAGCAGGAAAAAACCCCACAGTTAATTCAGTTCCAGAGTATTGGCTTCTATGGTGAACATAGTAGGTTCCTGTAGTCAAGACAAAATATCTGTTCAGAGTTAGAACAGGAATCAGAAATCCTTACGACAAATGAAGTTCAAATTTTTAGAGAGGTGCAAGCAAATGGCATTGATACAGAGGAAAAGCAGCGATTAGCATGGGGAGGAGATGGGAATCTGTGAAGATTTTACAGAGGAGTTGGCACCGAGTGAAGCCTTGCAGGACTAGTATTACAGCAGATAGAGGAGAGAGGCTAGGAGAGCTAGTCAATGCTCAGAGGCATGAAAATATATAGGGTATGGGGAAATGCAGTTGGAGATGAAGCTGGAAAGATAAATTATGTTGAAATGTGGACAGCCCAGCCTAGGGTGACACATGTGAGGTGCCTGTGACACAAAGCTTAAAGAGACATTCACTGTCAGGGTCAGACAAGTGCAGGGTCAGCATGGGGGCTGTGGTCATCAAGTCGAGGATTGAATTTAGAATCTCCCATGTGAGGGACTTCTGCTTCTGGGAAGATGGAGTAGACGTGCTTCTTGTTACATTTCTACCAAGTGCAACTAAAAATCCTGGACACTATATAGAAAACAAACACAGGATCCTGATGGGTGAAGGGAAGAATCAGACAAGCTAGGAAACTTGAAACCCAAGGAACATGGTGGTAAACTCCTTTGCTTTTGTTTTGTCTCATGTTTCCAGACTTGGAGTTGAAGAAGCCAGCAACCTAGAAACACCAGTGGGTGCAGACAAAAAAGTTCCCGAGACAATCCTGCCATCTCCAGCCAAAGGACCAAGGAAAAGGGAGCCTCACAAGTCAGGCAACCTGTATTCCAGTCAGAAATTCCAGAAAAAACTGTGGCTCCATCCATGGCGCAGCTTTTCCCCCAGACAAGACTAAGCGGAGAACCTAGACTTTCACTCTCACCAGGCTATAAAGAGTTGTCCCAAATCGCCCCTTCCTGCCAGAGTAGTATCAGAGAAGACTGGTTGATACCCCCACTTTCCCAGTCAGTGGAGATCTTGGGAAGTCTGAGCTTTCACCTTGACCCAGTGGTAATGAGGCACAATCCACTTAACTGGAATTGTTACTGATACTGTGGTATCAGTAGGGACCAAAGCATGAGGAGATTTTTCTGCAGTCTTCACGGTAAGAGCCTCATTGAGCTCCTTGAGGTAAAGTTCATAAAAGTGGCTCTCCTCCCACTAGAAAAACCTGGGGCCCCAGGAGGTTTTTCTCTCATGCTGGTCCTCATTCAACCTCCAGCAATTCAACACGTACCAGTTAAGTATTCCTACCAGTTGCTGGCCCCAGCGGTGGCTCCTGCTCCCCAGCAGCCGCCATTCTCTGTATTTACCTGTCTCTTCACTTTCATGGTCTCTGTTGGCCGTGTGCCTTCAGTTCTCTGGTCGACCTGAAAAGACATGCTGATTATCAGTTTGTTCAGCGTTTTATTTTTTGTGTTTTGAGGGTGGCAACTCCCAAGATCTTTCTATGTTGTGGTAGAACTGGAATTTTCATGTTCATTTTTATTCATTCTTTATTCTTTCTGGTCCTCGGCCTGGATAATCTTGATTGATCTATCTTCAAATTCACTGATTATTTCTTCTGCCTGCTCAGATCTGCTGTTAAGCTCCTCTGATGAATTTTTTTCAGTTACACTTTCCAATTCCAAAATTTCTATTTGACTCTTTAAAAAAATTATTTCTCTTTATTGATGTTTTCTATTAGAGACATTGTTCTCATACTTTAATTCTTTAGACATGGATTCCTTTGAAACTGTTTTAAATAGTTGATTTAAAGATTGTGTCTAGTTGGGCCAATGTCTGGGCCTCCTAGGGAAAGTTTATTAATTGCTTTCCTTTGCCTTTTATCAGTCTTCTTTTGTGTTTTTTCCCCTCCCTTTCCTTCCCCTTCTCTCTCTCTGCCTCTTTCCTTTTCTTTTGCTTCCTTCCTTCCTTCCTCCTTTCTTTCTTCCTCCCTCTCTTTCTTTCATCTTATAGTCTTTTGTTGAAAACTAGATATTTCATAGACTGTGACAACCTGGAAATCAGTTTCTCCCTGCTCTCCAGGTTTGTTGTTTAGTGACTTCTCTCAACAAGAAAGTCTGTATTCTTTGTTGTATGTTGACACTGAAATCTCTGTTAATTAGCTTAGTGATCAGCTAATGATTGGACAAAGATTACCTTAAATTCCTGGAACCAGTAAATCTCCCAGTCTTTCATGAGGGGCTCCATGTTGGGGTATGTCTTCAACAGTTAGCCAGGCAGTTGAAAACTCTGCCTTAGCCTTCACTTTTTGCTTGGGAAAAATCCTTAAGGTCAATCAGAGGTGAATGCTTGTGTCTGTCTTTCTTGAGGATACTCAACAGCCTTAGAAACGCACACAGCACATGTGCATGGCCTAGAGTCTCAGGAATAGGTCAGAGCTTTTCAAAACTCCTCTGGACAGGTGATTTACCAGCTTTTCCTTTAAGCTTTTTGGCTACTCTGTGATTTGCCCCAAATGTTATCCACTACCTCAGGCAGCCAAGAAGTTAAAACAGTTGTAATTGTTTTTGCCAAAATCCCTTTAGAGGAAGACTTTGTGCACTAGGAGAACTCCAAGTTAGGTCAAATATAGATAGCTTTGCAGGAGAGGATTTCCAGGTAACCAGAAGACAGGTCAAATGATGACAGCACTTTGGGAATGAGGCTTTAAAAGAGTGCTACCCCTGCTTTCCCTTTGGTGGCTGCATTGGAGCTTGGGTTTTATATTCAGGATTGCTGTGGAGCTGGACAGTGAGTGATGGGACAACGCCACAAGTCCGCAATTCATACTGAGAGTCAGTTGTTCTTCCCAAAAATGCTTCATGAGCTGCAGCAAGCTTTTAATTTCCAGAGTCTGAAAAAGACAGTCTTTCTTTCAGATTTTTCATTGCTTTTATAGAGGAGAGAATTTTTATAGGTCTTATGCCATTAGTTTTGTTGCTAAGTCCCCTGCTGTTTGTGATTTCACCCCGGGTTTAGCCAGAGCAACAAGGAATAACCCTTCCTAGTTAAAATAATCTCCTCATTTAATTGAGTCAGCTTTGCTGGGTGTGAATACCTTAAAATAAGAGAAACCTGATAACAGACATTCTATTCATACTGCCCTTTTTTTTTGTTTGTTTTAGCCATAAAATCTGGTAACATTCTGAAGTCAGTGAACCTACATCCAGTTGACCTGAGTCTGGTTCAATGACCACAGCTCTCTATGATCCTGTTGTGTAGCTACAGCATAGTCTAGCCAGTCTCCATAACCGAACTTTCAGATTATGAGTATTTTTCGATATTAGCCACATTATTGTTCTTTTGTTTTATTGAAATCACAGACTTGCTTTTGATGAACACACCTTAAAAGGTTCTCTGAGGGAACAAACCTTGAAAAGGTGAGGCAGAGAGTAAAGGATGTGGAGTAGTGTCAGGGCACTAGCATTTCTACTGGTCCTGAAATATATCTGAACATGGAGTGGAATTCAGAACTCCATGGTAGGGAGTTGGCGTGCAGAGTGTTGATGTCACACAGCCTCGGGCCTGACAGGCACAGAAGCTGGAGCTGGACAGCGGCCGAACACTCTGGGAGCTCTCATGGAGACAATGCATCTACAAGCAAGCTCTTCAGACTTAGATCTTAATTACTCCTAACAGGGATAATTCGAATTTTCCTTCTCACATTCAGAGTTCAAGAAATTCCTGAAAAGATGTACTATTCCCTGAAGTTAATAGTAATCGTAATTTGTTTTTACTGCCAGCATTCCATGAGCGCGGAAGAATTAGACCCTAGTAAGTATGTTTTGGCAGTGGATGGTTTTTCAACCCTTGCTCACTTTTCCCCAGTTTCAGGGAATGAGGTCAAACGAATTGCTTATTCCAGAAAAACTGGATTTTCTGGGAGGATAGAGGAGGAAAAATGGCAGTTGTCAGTGGAAGAATAGAAGACTTTTCCTGAAACACGTATCATTTACAAAATGGATTTGTATATTCTCATTATTGTTGACCATAACATTTTTAAAAAGTCACCCCCTTAATCATCCCCATAGGACATTGTTAAACTTGATGTAGAGGGAGGAGTTAATTTTGATTCTGAAAGTGAATGTATCTCAGGACAGGGAGATTCAGTATTGGGAGTAAAACCATTTGTTTTAGTGAGACCTGCTTTCTTTACAGCTGTACATTACTGCCTGTGAAAGGAAGAAAAAGATTCTCCTTTCTCTCTGGGTTTTGCATTTCAGTCTCATCTCATTCATAAATAAATCCTTACCCCCTCTCTGGGCCAATGTAGGGTCCTCTGTCTTCCTGGGAAGACTTCATTTGTATTTTACATGCACAAAGCTCTGTGGTTTGGGATTCAATTCTTTTTCTACTAGAGGAAGCTATAGAAGTAGCGAGGAGGCTGGGTAGGGAGGGAAGCCACATTCATTGCTTGCCTGTACTTCTCTGCCTAGATAAATCTAAAGTCAACACGATAATTATGTTCTGCATTGGTGGCGGTATCCTGGTGGCCATGCTTGTGCTGATGGGTGTTGTCATCTGTCTTTACTACAAAATAGCCGAAGCATTGAAGTGAGTGATGTGGGTAAGAGTGAAAAATACCCCTCAGGTAGGATACCTGGGGCTGTCTGCTTGAGCAAGGTCATTCCTTGCCCTGTGCTCTCACCCTGGGTGAGGTCAGGAACAGCAGGTGGGTGTAGAATCTTGGTTTTTCCCCTTCTGGCCTAGGGCTGTGAGCTCATAAGTAGAATGTGGTCAGCCGGGGGGCCCTGTGCTGCGTTCCTTCACTTGCCCTCACTGAGGGGGCCCTCGGCCGGCTTCCTCAGCACACTGGCTGGGCCCTCCTCCGCCCCAGGCACCGCACACTGCAGGGGAGGCTGTGACTGAGTCTGTGCCTGGGATTCCCTCAGGGGACGGCTGAATCATCTCCTCGGAGCTGAGCTGAGGAGCTCTCACCGTGTTCTCTCGTTCGCATGGCCGAGGGGACAGTGGCGGGGGGGCTGTGGCACTATGGGGAAGCTGAGCCGTGTGATGGTCCTGGGGGACACCTGACCAGGGAGTGTATTTGAGACAACAGAGAATTAACCTTGTGGGAGAGGGACCTTCTCTGGGAGAGATGGATCGTTAGAAGCAGTGCTGTTCCCATCCTCGGGCAGTTAAGCCTGGGAGCTAGGTGGAGAAGCCCAGAACGCGGGGGACTGCCAAGTGTTGCACCTTCCCGGTCACACTCTGCACCTGATGGGCCTGCAGCGGTCAGCTGGGGGTCCACACGGGCAGTTTGCTCTGCCTTGTTTGCCACGCCCCGAGTTCACATTTCTAGCCACCCCCGGTGAGCAAGGGATTAGATAGGAAGTTGGGACAGGGGCACAGAGCTCTAGCTCCGGGCTGCTCTTAGGACTCGATTGGCCCTCGGCCTAGACTGCGCAGACACCCCTGATAATTGTGTCCGGTGGACCAGGAACAAAGTTCTAACCCCATGCTTTGTATATGTCTTTTCTTCAGACCTCAAAAGGTCTGTTTGGCCTTAAAGAATAATCCAGCCCTGCTCACTCAGGACAAGGTGGCCGCGGCGGCAGCCCTGGCCGCCGGGTCCTATGCCAACCTCCAGTGCTGTGACGAATGTAACATGTATGCCGACTTTGATAACCTGCCACCATGCTTCTGTGATGTAAACGAGGGACTCTGACTTGGGTGGGCACAAATATCTTCATGCGCAGAATATCTTTTTTAGTACAATTATTGTTCACGTCAAGTTTTACAATGTTTCCATTATGTATTATAGAACATATTTGTGTACTTTTGAATAAACGCAACATTGAAAGTAATCTTCTGACTCCAGGTTTGTTGATGTTAGTGACAACTGCGCTTAAATTTGTGTACTAGCCACTCTGGGACTTGGGGCGCCTATCTTCTAATATATTGCAGTGTGGGGAAAATTAGAGTAGAAAATAAAAGCATCCAGTACATCTTCAATCCCAGAAGAAAATTATATATCGACCTTAGAGCATTTCCAGTGTCAGACTGATCAAAACTTCCAAGCTGGAACCGTTCACTTGGCTCTTCTCCTTGTGAGGGCTTCATTCACTCCCCTCCAGCTGCTTTACTGTGGGCCCTGATGTTACACTGTCCTGAAGGACAGCTCCTGTCACCTTAGAGCGAGGACAAGCAAATGGGACATCTCTGGGCTTAACGTGACCTTATATGACGGGGCTGAGCCCAATGGTGTCTAAGAGCCATTTCAAAAAACCCGAGATTCTTCCTTCTGTCATTGTGCCAAGTCTTCAGAAGCAGATCTCCTCCTTTTCCGATCAGTGTAACACGGGTTTTGCTGATTGAGCTGCCAGCGCCTCACTGAAGTGCTACCGGGAATCTCCAGCCGAATGCCAAAGCCCAGGGCTCTCTCAACCTGAGCAGTAGGCAGTCGGCTGTATGTATTCCTCTCCACCTCTGCTCATCAGCCCTCTCTGTTCCTGCTCTCGCTCCTGAGCCTTCCGGACCCGTTTATTCGCAGACTCCCCTCTAAAACCAGTTTGTATTTTCTCTTAACAAAACCCTTGCTTTGTGAGCATCACATGTTGTACTTTATATAAAGATGGAACTTGGGACAGGGGCAGGGAGCTCCAGTTTCGGGCTGCTCTGATGACTCGATTGGCCCTCGGCCTAGACTTCGCAGACACCCCTGATAATTGTGTCCGGTGGACCGGGAACAAAGTTCTAACCCCATGCTTTGTATATGTCTTTTCTTTGTATATGTCTAGTAACAGGTGCTTAGCTACTAAGAGGGGGGAAAAGGGACAACAGGAATGAATGAAGGAAACGGCTTTTACCTCTAGGCTGATGGGAGGAAAGAGTAATGAAATAGGAGTTTCAGTTCTTTCAGCAGAAGGCTTGGCTGATGAGGGCATTTGAGCACGTGAGTGCTGGAGAGATTTGCCAGCAGTGTGGGAGCTGGAGCTCTCTCACAGAGCAGCCCTTGGAATGGCTGAGAAAATCCGTGGCAGCTGAGGGTCCTCTGTCGCCGGTATGAGATTCGGGAGGCAAACTCAAGGCTGCATCTTCCCTGGATCCTGCCCTGAGACCCTCCACCTGGAAGTGACCTCTCCCTCTTGAGTTCCTAAAGCATTTTCTCTGCCATCTCCTGCTCTGGCCTTGTCCTCGGTGTTCACGGGCGCTTGGATTTTCTCCCTGCCAGCGAGCTCCCATTTCCCCCTGGACCTCACCCAGTGGGCAGCACAGGCCCTGTGCAGGCACGTTCTGTACAGGAATTCCATGGCATCCCAGGGCCAGTGGAGGCAGGATGGGGCAGGGGCTCTTAGAGACAGCCCTCTCGTAGACAGTAGGGACAAAGTGTAACGCGTGGCTTTCACAACCAGGTACTCTTGGTTCAAATCTGCCTTTCACTCGCTGTGTGCCATTGGGGAGTTTCTTAACCTCTCTGAGGCTCATTTTTCTTGATGTAAACTGGAGGCTTACATAGGTGACCATGAGGACTAAGCAAGATGAAGGATCCTGTACAGATCTCATGTAAATTGCCACTGGCCCGAACCGCTTGGCTCCCGATTGCTAACCCAGGGTCTTTGCCCTCTGCTAGTCCGCCTTCCAGGAGAGTGACCACAGAGCTCTCACACCAGTGCCGGTGGCTCAGAGAGCTGGGAGAGCACATCCACAGGACGCAAGGAGAGGGCTTTAGTGAGAAAGTAGGATTAGGAGTGGGGGTCTGTGGACACAACTGAGGGTGAGCAGCCTTTAGTGATCACAAGGGTCCCTACCCTATACTCCCGCCCCCTGCTCACTCTCACACCAGGACACCCAGTCCTACCTGGTACGTGGCCAGCCCCAGGAGTCTCCGGGCTGACAGGAGCCACGCGGAGAGGTGCCAGGTACCTTGGTGAGTGTCCAAGCTCCTTGTGAGCACAACTTCCCAATGTCCCAGGTGCTGGCCTTGCCCTGTGGCACTGGTGTGAGGCCAAATGCCTGATCCCTGCCTGGGAACAGTCCTCCTGGTCACAGTCCTGCCCGGGACCCAAGTGTCCTAGAGCCAAATAAGGGTTTCTGGGCTGCGGGACAGAACGACACAGAAAGTTGAGGGCACCCAGGAGGGGTTTTAAGGTAGAAGTTCAGTCTGTAGCCACCATTATTACCTCCTCAGAGCTGCTAGGAAGGTCCTTAAGTATTGGCCATCATATTCCTGCTTAAAAAATTCCATTAAACTTAGATTACAATCCAAATGCCTCATCTGACCTACAAGTACTTCACAACTGGATCATTACCTGCCTCTCCTCACCTTACGTGTCACTTCCCTCCCCTTTACTCACATCTACTACACTGGCCTGCCTTCCCTTACTTTGTAGACATGCCCAACTGAGTCCTGCCTCAGGGCCCTTGCACTTGCCCATTCTTTTGCCTAAAATGCATCACCTAAGCTCAGATCACAAATGAATCCCTCTGTCTTTTCGGCTGGCTCAAATTTCATCTTTCTCAATTTCCCCTTAATATTGCATCCCCCCTGCAATCTATCCCATCACCCTGTTTCCTTATATTCACGGTACCTCTCACTATTTGTAATTTATTTCAGTTTCTTTGTTGTCTGTCTCCTCTACTTAGTTCCATGGGGACAGAGACTGTGTTTCTCATGTTCAATTCCAAATCCCCAGACTGTAGAATAGCAATAGGTATTTTTGAATAAATGAATGCGTGAAAAGAAGGCAGTGCCATCTACAAGCTTCTTGTGAGCATGACTTCCTGCCGCCACCGGCGCTGGCCTTCCCACTACAGCACGGCGTCCCCTTGGACTCCAGGCTCCTCTATGAGCTGTGGAACACAGTGCCGAGGGGACGTGGCTTCACCTGCTCCAGGCTCTCCGGGCATAATGGTTGAATTCCTGGAAGCTGAACCCATACCTGCACTTTCTTTTTCCTCCCCCTCCTGGGCCACCTCCTTCTCCCCCTCAGCTGCAGCGCCCTGGCACGCATCAGAGTGACCTACCGGCACCCACTGTTTGCTCACGTGCTACCTGTCTCCCCAGCTGATCCTTTGACTTTAACTTTTAGAGAGGAGCAGGGAAGCCTCAGGACATCAGTAGTGCTACCCGCCTCATGATCTGCACAAACCGAGGGCCAAGTTCGACTCCAGGTCGGTGCCAGGAGGAATGACTCGGTGCTTACTGG
>PITA01031360.1:0-15317 GCA_004023965.1 Spilogale gracilis
TTTCTATTTTTTCATTGTTAGTGTATAAGAATGCAACTGATTTCTGCGCATTGATTTTGTATCCTGCCACATTACCAAATTGTTGTATGAGTTCTAGTAGTTTGGGGGTAGAGTCTTTTGGGTTTTCCACATATAGTATCATGTCATCTGCAAAGAGAGAGAGTTTGACTTCCTCTTTGCCAAGCTGGATACCTTTTATTTCTTTCTGTTGTCTGATTGTTCTTGAGGGCATGAAGAGGGCTATTATGACTGGAGCCCAGAAAGAGTAAAAGAGGACTTTAGGAAGGAGGAAGAGACTTTTCGGGTCTGATCTTTGCACTGCTTTCACCTACTAACCATACTGATTGTTTATGTAGCCTCCAGGAGAGACAGCACAATAAACAAGCAAAAACAGGCTCAAGAAATCCTCAGAGCTCCTGGGGTGTCTAGACATAGTGGCTCTTTAATCCTGTAAGGAGACAGGGTGTGGAGAGGAATTTGCAAAGACAGCCACTAATATCACCTCCCCAGGGAGAGGAACTCCAGGTGAGGCTCTCTGGGAACCTGGCCTTAGTGAATAGTCATTTACTTCCTGGGGCTCCTGTATGAAATGGAAGCAGTCATTAGCACAGCAAGCAGCCCTCATCCTTCCTTCTCCATAATAACACTGTCACCAGAGGACGGAAAATTACCCTGACGGCTCTATATCTCTAAATTGCACTTTGGAGACAGACTGTGTAAGGCAAACAGACTCGGAGTGAAAACCTCCTGGCTAGACTTCCAAGCCAGGGACTGATAAATAACCCTGAAATATACAATCTGACTGCAGCTTTGCTCTGTAACTCGTGGCTTCTGCCCTAGGGAGGACCATGAATTGCAGGGTCTGACAGAGGGTCAGAAAAGTGGTGTCTGCCTGGTGGGTTGAGGGCCTGCAAATTAACCCCATGGTGGTGCTTTTAGAGCAAGTTGGCCTGCTTAGGCAAAGACTAACCTCAACTAGAGGAGCAGGCCTGAAGGCAAGGCCTCCTGGGCATGAAAGGATCAACTCCAGCCCATAAAGTGGAGGGATGAGACACGCTGCTTGAATGAGGGAGCTCTATGAATCACAGAATGAAAGATTTTTAACAGTGATTGAAAATGCTCATTAGGGGAGAGCCTGTGTAGCATTAAGTGAGCCCAATTGAAAGGTGCAAAATTTTCATAGTTTGTGTTTTTCTTTCTCAGTCAAAAGCACTCTCAATTTGCCAAAGCACTTTTGCAATCATTTGTAAGTGGTCTGCCAGGGTCTCCATGAGAATGTTAAATGACAAGAAAAGAATCAATATCTCATCGCTGACTCCGGGGTAGGCATCCATGTGAAAAACAAGATTCAAAGCACCATAGAACGATGCAAAGATGTCAGTCTCCTGGGATGAAAAATAGTTAAGCAAAAGGTGCCAAATGCCAAGCTAGAGAGAATGATCTAAATAACGAATGCAAGTAAATCCAACATAAGGCATCTATAAATGTTGAAGGTTTTTTTTTTTTTTAATTTGATTTTGTCAGGGACTACTGAGAAGAATTACATCAAATAAGATTATCAAGAATAAATTGACTCGCACTGAAGCAATGGCTGCAAAAAATCGTGATGTGAATTGCAGAGAAAATAAATGAACAACTTTGGAAATAGGGAATTTACAGAGAGTTTAGCACACAATCTGCATCCTGGAAGAGGCGCTGATTTGGGGGTGGAGAACTGCTATTTCAGAGTCAATAATCGTTAGGGTTTGTCAGGTGCTTACTACTAACATACAGTACCATTGTGATGGGTTGTTTTTGTTTTTTGTTTTTTTTTTAACACTCAGCAATCCCTATGAAGTATACAGATTATTATCCCTGTTTTGTAGTGAGGAAACTATGGCACAGACAGGTCAACTATCTTATCCAAGGTCTCACAGCAAATCAGAACTGAGATTCCAAGCCTCAGATCCAGAGCTCTTACTATTTGAATCTACTTTTCATAATTTCCTATCCATTTCTCTCAGAAGAAAGGGAATATTGGAGGGACTAGCTGCTATTCCTACAAGAACAAGAAAGGAATAGTTAGGTAGCTTTAACCAAGCAAACTGTTTTCTGCAGGGGGGATGGGAAGGGATGAAATGCCAATGGGAGGAGAGAAGACCAGCATTGCTTGGGGCATGGCCATGGGCAATGCCATTGCAGAAGCTTCAAGCTCCTGGCTGCAACTTCAAAGAGAATCCTGGGTTTTTCTACAAACACAGTTATATTTAGCAAAGCAAATATAAATTGGAAAGTAAGAGAAAGAAGTATTACTTATACATGTTTTCCCATGTTCCTATAGGAAAAGGAAATTCGGCAAAGTAATCATTTGAAATATTTTTAAATAATTTCACAACAAAAAGGCAAAAAGCCAAAACATCCTCTTCTTTTTCAAGATACTCTGACTCCTTCTGCATTCCTACTTCTTGGAATAACAAACTATTGTCTCTTTTAATTTCTTTTCTATTTTAGAAAAGCTGCACAAATGCCTTTCAAGTTCACGTCATCCTCTTCTCAGCAAATCATCAGTGTCTCCTGAAACATTTCCTCAAACATTGCAAGGCTGGTAATCAGATCCTTCAAGAATAAACAGAACTTTTTCTTTCTTTTTCGCTTGTAACACATGAACATTTTCATGTTTTACTTTAGAGAGAAGCGATTGTTGTCACAGTCCAGGTCAATAGTTTCCACCAATGTCCTATTTTATTTGTACTTAGAAGTCACATTCCTTTTTTTTTTTTTTTTTTTTTAATGGCTCTTTTGTTGTGCAGACCTGCTTGGCAATGAAGGAGGGCATTAAGTCAATTATTTGTATTTGGATGCAGTAGTTTTATAATTCTGTGAACCAGCAGAGGACTGCAAGCTTGGCTGGGAGAAAAGGATCTCAGAGAGGAAGAAAGAGGATTAGGTGGTTTTCCAGGGAACAGACTGAAAGAGAGCCCACTGCTCAAGTGGCCCAGGTGTGAATTGGATGGTAATGGGAGATGGCAGGCCTGCCAGAATGAGCAACCCTGGCTCAGTGGGGTTTTCCTTCCAGCCAGCAGCTCAGTGTTTCCTTCATGAGATCATGGTACACTCTCTCCTCTGAGTCTTTCTTTCCCTTTCTGTTTCCTCAGTGATTCAGAAAATCTTTTCTTTCGCTCCCTCCTCCCTTTTCTCTCCCCTCCCTACCTCCTCAAGCTCTGCCTTCTTTTCTCCCACTTTTCTTTTGTCACTAACGTTTTATAGGATATACTTCATGTGGTTGGCATTTCCCCCCAGGGAATTGATGTGCAATCTTTTGTTCTTCCAAACTGTTTTTGTTTCCAAGAGACAAAATACTTACTTTGTGTCTTGTTCTCTTGTGTGTGACTAATGATAACAGAACAGTTATGAGCTATATATTTGTATTCTTAGAAAGTTTAAATTAGTGCCATTTTTAATATAACAATTATATTAGCATAAATTGTTTGCTTCTAAAACAAAACATTTGAAGGCAAGTTAAATGGTTTAAATTATAGATGTCCATTGACTACTAAAGCATTAGAAAATAAAGACTAGTAATTCTCAATCCAAACTGTGTCACTGTTTCTATTACCTACATGTTTGTAAGATGACTTCCTCTGACTTCTAAGAACAAAAGAATAGCTGGGTGGGAAGAAATAACAAATGCCATCAAGGCCAATCATATGCACCTGTTCTAATTTCTGATATTTACTTTCTGTGTTGATTCTCTCTCTTGACATTTTTGATATAGCAATTAATATTAGTCATAAGATAAAAGACTTAAAACTAAAAATATTGCCATAATTGAACTAACCTATAATAAAAATTACTAAGTGAATGAACGAATGGATGAATGATGTTTGGGTAGATGAATGGTGGGTGGACAGATGGATGTATGTTGAGTAGATGGCTGCCCATCTAGATAGTAGATAGACAGATGAGTATGGATAGTGGATGGATGGATGGATGGATGGATGGTTGGATGGTGGATATAAACTGAATCTTCTCATCAATTCAGATTATTTGAGGAACATTACCATTAGTTTTGTTCATTGTGGGTCAAATGTGTCCCTGCCTTCTGCAAGACATAAAGGCAGGTAGATGTTTTGAAACAATATGTAGGAGATGTGGTCTCAGCCCTCAAAAGAAATTGCAATCTAATTCAGAAATAAGACAATATAGAAATTACAATATACTTTTAATTAAATGCAAAATTATGTAGTACAAACTGTTCAGAGAAAACTCAGGTAGAAAAGCAAAAAAGAATTCCAAGTAGAGAATGGAGTATTCAGGGAATGCCTTACAGAAGAGACCTAATCTGAGCAAATGTTTATAAGAGAGATTAGGCTTGGACAGTGAGAAAGAAGGGCCACTTCTTGGAAGTAACAAATGAAATTTGGTGGCACCAAGTCATTTCTCTTTTACTGATAGTTTTCCCCTGTTCCAGGGTTTTCAGTAGGAGGCATGATAACCTTGTCTTTTCTTTAATTATACACTCAGTCCCTTGCATAGTATCTTGCACAAATTAGGATCTCAACTGGTATGCAGTGAATGAATGATGAATGAAATGAAGGAATATGCAAAGTCTCTGTCCAGGCTATGATCCCTTCTTGGGATTCTTGGCATAAAATGAAGTTCAGCTACACCTTGGCTAGTAGAGATTATATCTGATTAAACTCTTCCTGCATTAAAAAGCCCCGATAGCAAGTTTACAATATGGATTGATGATAGATTGATCAAATAAAATTTGTTCTTTAGCAATAGTGAAAACAAATATTTCTTTTCTATTTTTCCAAAAGGAACCCTTTCATATTTGAAATGAATAGAAAAAAGCCAAAGGGAAAAATAGAGCCATGCTTTGACACAATCTTAATTAAATAACCTAACTCCCAGCTTTTTAGAAAAATCAAATTTAGTAATATTTTGCCCATGGATTGTTCTTCAAGAGGATAATGACAAATCACTCCAGTGGCTTTAGCCTTGCAACCAGCAACATGTACTAATTTAATTAGTTGATGTGCCATATCAGCAGTTTAGAGACTGCAATTGACTACTCAGAACTAGACAGAGAATTTGACTGGGAAGTGGTGGTTGTCTCTAAAGGTCCTGGGCAGGAAGTAACATAGGGCGTTTGCTAAAGACTTGAAGTATTCTTAAGTAGTTGAACCCTAGGTTCCCGAAAGTCCATCTGTTCTTGATGTCTCTTCAGGAACCTTGGCTCTAAGCCTAGAGAGAAAATAATGGAGAAAAAGGAAGGAATATTATAGCCTCCAAGAAGATCCTGCCTGCCAAGGGCCTTTGTATTGACCATTCCTTCTGCTCACAGTAGCCCAGCCTTCCCTCACTTTTTCACTTCCCTCTGGCCCCTTTTCAAATGTCACCCCAACAGAAAGACTTTCCCAGGTCATCCTATCTATTTTGACATTCCCTCTCCTTCCTTTTCCCACCTGACCTTCTTTACTCTCAATACCCCTAGACTGCCTTAATGTTTTTCTATAGCACTTATTCACATGATATAAATATTTGTTTGCTTGTTGTGAGTTACCTCACATGATAATAGATGGCATAAAAACCTTATCACTTGACAGTCATATTCAATACTTAACTTTCACTCAAGGCTAGAAGGTGCCTGCCACACAGAAAGCACTAAGAACTGTTTAAGGGTTAAGGGAATGAATTTATTGCATTTTTACTTTGCACAGTTAATTTCTTTAAAGAGTTAAGGTGCAGGGTACCTGGGTGGCTCAGTTGATTGAGCAACTGCCTTCAGCTCAGGTCATGATCTCGGAGTCTGGGGATCGAGTCCCACATTGGGCTCCCAGCTCCACGGGGAGTCTGCTTCTCCCTCTGACCTTCTCCTTGCTCATTCTCTTTCTCTCTCTCTTTCTCTCTCAAATAAATAAAAAAAAAGAGAGAGCTAAGGTAGAAAGAGGGCTTTAATAGGATTTGTAGTTAGCACTTCTTGAATACCTACTATATGTGAGGCCCTGGGTTAGTCACCTTATATTCATTAGCCCATCCAATCTTCAAAACAATTTTATGAAGTAGATTCTATTATACCCCTATTATGGGGGAGCACACTAAGGCAGTCACTGCCTGCAACACAGAGGAATTATATTAGGGATCATCCCCTTAATAACCCATGTGTATTGAAAATAAAGAAACTACTTGAATGAGTGATAATAAGCCAAAACATAAAGTATTCATTATGTCTTGGGCACTTTCCTGAGCATACTATATTACATAGCACATCATTAATTCATTTAATCCTCCCACAACCTTATGAAGTAGCTCCTGTTATTATCTCCATCTTATAAATCAGAAAAACAAGCAATAGAGAAGAATTTGTTCAAGGTCACACATTCAAATGAAATGTCAGAGTCTGGCTCCAGGGTTATGTAGAAATGGCATTAAAACAACAACAAAAAATGGAACCCCAAAGAAGAGAGGTGTTCAGGACTGGAAACTGAGTGAACTCTAAAGATCCACAAGGATTTAGCAGGTACTATCAGAGGGGGGTTACAAAGACCCAGAGACTTAATGCATTGCTTTTCCCTGAATAAGTTTCTGCAATATTTAGGGAAAATGTTCATTGAAAAGAGCATTAGAGGTAGAATCTCTTACCAAAGGGGATTTTTATACCTAATAATCACTGGATAAGGGAAAAAATTCATGCTCCGTGGAGCTAAAAACTCTTTCCCAAGGGGAATGGAAGAAGCAGTCTCCCAAATTAAAAAAAAAGACATGTAGGATAATCATTATGCCAAATAATATATGACAAAAAAAAACAAAAAATCACCCAGTCCCTTGTATTTAGCTAAAGAAATTTTTTAAATGATATTCTTTTACTTGCATCTAAGGGATTTCTTTTTCTGCTTGAACTGCCACAAAAAGAGTGAGTCAAAAAGAAAAATTAGTGGGAATGGAATTCAATAATATTTAGGGAGAAGAGAAATTAAATATTATTTGATGTCTCAATTCCCGGTTGGCCACACATAAGTTACTAGCAGGGAGTTTACTTAGCTAAGTTTCAGGAAGCATGTTCAATGGGTTGTGATTCCACACACACATACATGCACACATACATACATACAGGAGGAGGGTGGGGGAAATAGAAGGGTAAAAAAGAAAATGTCTGACTTCTCTAGTAGCACCCAGCATGCAACTCAGAGACTGTAGTTCAGACTTTGTGTCTGTATTCATGTTACTTTTTTTTAGCCAACTAGAATCTTAAAAACTTAAATATTAATAGTTATTTGCTGAGGGCTTTCATTGAGTCCAGAACTATGCTAAGCGCTTTTTGCTTATTATGTCATTTACATTCTCACAATCCCATGAAAGAGATGAAGAAATCAGGGCCCAGAAGGGTGTCCAAGACTAATCCCACCTTACAGCTGGTGACAGGTGCAGCTGAGAGGTGCACTGTGGCAGGCCCTACTCCTGATTCTCACTTGTCAACCATCCCACAGTGGTGGTCAAGAATCCTTGGGGCATAGCTTTCGTTCACTTCAAATCCCATTCCCAAACCTTACAGAATAAGGCCAGATGAGAAATGGCTCCTCAAAATGAAGATGTGGGTCCTTGCACCAGAATAGGCAATGCTGGGAGAAGTGACAGACCCATTCCAGTAGCTTTCATTTACACCTGTCATGCATTTGTTTAGTAGGTGATTGGCCCTGAAATGACTGAAGAATAGTCAAGGGACACCGTCCAGATGGGATGACCTTTTGATAGTCCTAGGCATGACAGATCCATCTCAAGGCATAACAACCCTAAAGACAAGCCCCAGGCTGCTCAGTGATGCCCAAGGCCACTTCTGCACTGGAAGAAATGGCTTGTCACCTGACTTTTTGAGAATCATCAGAGATGTGATCTCAGAAAACACTGGAATAAGAAACATGAGACAAGTCACGGTCAGCTATAGTGTCCTCCTTCCATTTCCCTTTGGGATAAATTCAAGCATATTGTTTCAGTTTGGGATGCCTCAGAAACAAATCCTGAGATGTTTAGTAAGTACAAGTTGCTTATTTGGGAAGTGATTTCAAGAAAACTTGGAAGAAAAGGAAGAGAAGGGAGCCAAGGCAGAGTGTTTCCAACAGGTTCCACTGGGGTTCAGTCCTGCTGAGGGCTTCAGGGATCACTTAGATTGTGCCTCAGATCCAGGGTATTTATCTGCCAACTCATGTCCATCATTTTTTAAAAAGATTTTATTTATTTGACAGAGAGAAACACAGCCAGAGAGGGAACACAAGCAGGGGGAGTGAGAGAGGGAGAAGCAGGCTTCCCGCTGAGCAGGGAACCCGATGTGGGACTCGATCCTGGGTCTCCGGGATCATGACCTGAGCCGAAGGCAGTTGCCCAACCAACTGAGCCACCCTGTGGGTATGCTGTGAATGCTCAGGTGGCCAAAGAAAGCCCCAAGGGAAAGAAGGACAGGTCAGAGCAGTCCAAAGGTGTCTGGCTGGGGTGTGTGGGGATGGAACAGACCCCAGGGAAGTAGGCTGGGTGTCAACAATGCCTGCTACGTGTACAGAATACTAGTTATCTAGTGTGGGAAAGACAACAGCCTGCACATCAACAAGAAACTGCAACAGCTACTTAGCTCAAACCAATTTTTAGCCATGTAAGATGTGGACCCAGTGTTCAAGAGAAACTACAAATCTAGGTTTATTTGAAATATGTTGATTTTCAAATGTGTTGGTAATCAATTCAGAAATTTAAAAACACTATGTAGGCTAAACAAAGCTCATCTGCTGGTCCAAGTTTATAGCTTCTGATACAATAGGTACATGTCACCTCACAAGGCCTTTCTCACATCCCAGAGAAAAGCCCAGCTTGAAAGAGTTTCCTGCATAGAGCACATCTCAGAGTTGTCTGATCTGTTGATACAAAGTTCTGCCAGCTCTGGTTGTCTCTTCTCCCAAGCCAACTAACTGTTTTGTGACTCTACCACATCCTGCAAATGAGCCCTCATCAAGGGTGGCAGCATCAGATCAGGTGCTTCGGAAGGAATGAAGTTTTCCTAGTCATTTTTCACCCATCACACAAAGATGGGAATTCTCAAGGGCAGTGGCACAATCAGTTGGTTCCTCTTCTAGCTTGAAAGCCAGGAAATCTGCTTTCATATGCTTTCGACACCATTCTAAAAAGAAGGGTCCAACAGTCACCACAGACAGTGGTAAAATTTTCCAGATACCTACACACCATTATGTACCTCTTTAAACTTCCAGACAGGCTATGGTCAGGGAATGAGGGCCAGACTTCTTTACTCATTCAAAAGGTAATTACCAATGCCCACTGTGTGCCAGTGCTCTTCCAGGTACAAAGCTGAACAAGATGGACAAGCTCTCTTCTCTCCTGGCACTTACATCCTACTCAGGGAAATACACACCGACATTGGAGAAGTTGAGAAAGCATCCCTATTAACTATCTATGGGACCTCCTTGGCCAGAGGCAGGTAATACCACCTGACCTGCCCACCCTGTATATCTGTGTCCAGGTCAGGTGAAGCCGAGGTGGGGGGAGGTGTTGGGAAACTGAGGACAATGAAAGCATGTTCAGCATTCACCTGGTCCATCCCGGCAGCCGCTCCCAGGTGAAGAAGAGCTATACCTTCCAGTCACACAGGAAGGAGTGGTTAGGTAACATCTCTAATAGATTTGATAACCTAATTGTTTACCCAGAAGTTATACTTGGGTGGACAACTGCTGTATTAATGTTTAGAATTCAGAAGAAAATAGGCTCTCATCCATAAAGATTCACTGTTCCACAGCAAATTAAGGTATTTTACCCTAAAAATTAGTTCTGGGGAATCTATGCCAAGCCTGTAGCCTTGTGTTTGGATGTTTCTTACAAAAGTAGGTTTAGTGAATATGAACAGTATTCAAAGATAGGAGAGTCTGGAAGTGTCATTTGGCCACTCTCCATCTTATAGCTTGGAAAATTGTGGTCTGGAGAGAGGACCTGACTTGTCAGAGGCTGCCCAACTGGTGAGGACAGAGCAGAACAGGACCAGGACTTAGTCCAAAGCACTCTGCACAACAAATCACAAAAATGGCCTTCCCTGTGAATCTCTCTGACACATTCATTACATTCTTACTGAACACCTTTCTTTTTTTTTTTTTTTTAAGATTTTATTTATTTATTTGACAGAGAGAAACACAGCTAGAGAGGGAACACAAGCAGGGGGAGTGAGAGAGGGAGAAGCAGGCTTCCCGCCGAGCAGGGAGCCCGATGTGGGACTCGATCCCAGGTCTCCAGGATCATGACCTGAGCCAAAGGCAGTCACCCAACCAACTGAGCCACCCAGGTGCCCCTGTACTGAACACCCTTCAATGCAGGGTCCTTGGGTAAGCACCCAGGACAATAATTTTCTTCAAATAAGTGTCCCAGTTTCTTTTGCAGGAATTCTGATTCAGGAACTCCAAAGTGCACACCTGTATTTATAACAAGTGCCCCCTGAGTTATTCTGAGAGCCAGACAAGTAGCAATAATAGCCTGACTGGCTTGGTGTTGTTCTTATTCAAGCTGAACATGACCATCTTAAAGCACACATCCCTGGGGTCCTCTCCATTGACCCTCCATAATCATTTAATTTAATTTTAAAAGCTTTCCTGGGGAGGAGTCAAGATGGCGGAAGGCCAGGTGACCACAATTCAGGGAGTTCCCTGAAGAGAGCTGAATTCCAGCCAAGAAAAACCACTACAAGACCACTGTGAACACCCATGAAATCAGCCTGAAATGTGATATTTCGCACTTCTGGATCACCACAGGAGACAAGGACCATCGGCAAAAAGGTAGAAACAAATAAGAGGGTCTGGAGGCTTGCCCCCAGAGACAGGGGTGTGGGGAAGGAAGCCCGCAGAGCTCAAACATTGAAAGCAAATACCCCAAAACGAAAGCGCTCTGTGAGTGAGGAATAACAGCATATTACGGCCTGAATCAGGGCGAGACAGAAACGGGAACACAGCGGAGCCCAGGGCAAGGCAAGGAGACTTCTGAAAAAAAATTTTTTTTTTCTTCTCCCGCCGCCGGCGGCCCCGCGTGCCGCTGCAGCTGCCGCGAAAGCAGCAGGTGTGGATTCTATTTTTACGCCGCTGCCTTTCTCTCCCACTTCTCTCCACTCCATGAGCCGGGCGCAGATCCCCCCAGGGAAGGCGTTTTTACAGACTTGCATTGGACCGGAGAGGCCGCGGGTCCCAGGGCACAGACAAAGTCGCGCGATCCAAAAGGAGTTGTGGCTTTGAGGTGCGGGAGTGAAACAACAAGCGGGGGCGGGGGCAGAACTCAATACAACATCTGCACCAGCCCGGCTCTGACAGACTGCCAACCGGGAGGCTGGAAAGAGCCCCTCTCTGTGTAGAGGCTCTCTCTGGGAGGGAGGTCTGGGCGCAGACCTCTTGCTCTGACCTGACTTCCTCAACAGCTGAAAAAAGGACGTAAAAGAACAACACTCGATACCAGAGAATTGTAACCTGATAACCTGGTTACCATGGAGACCAGCCTCTAGCAAGGGGCCTGAGAGACTCAGCCCAGGTAGAAAGACTGAAACGGAACAGCAGGCCCCGCCCCCAGAAAGCAAGTCAGAAGCTCAGGAGGACAGCATTCCAATGCAAAACCCCAAATCGGGGGAAAGTCAATTTATTAAACTCCTGGCACTGACTACAAGTACTAAAAGCCCTACAACTCACTGATACAGTTTTCCACCTCATTTACTTTTTTAAACTTTTTTCTATTTTTACTTTTAAAGCTTCCACTTTAAGCTTAAAAATACATTCTCACGGTTTTTCTTCTTTCAATTTTTAGCCCCCTTCTTATCACAACGTGATACCCAATACTACACCCCATAACATTTTTGTTCTTTTTTTTTCTTTTTTACCCTGAAATTCTTTCAAACACACTCCTGTATTTTCTGCTTTTGTTGTTGCCTCTTGTTTCCCTGTTCGCTCTCTTTGTTTTTTCCCTTTCTTCTCTCCTCTTTCCTTTATTCTGGTCTTTTACATGTACATGTAGATACAAGCTTCAAGTCAATCCCACATCCCTATTCAATACTACCCCTATATACAACCGGTTCTAATCCCCCTATATCTTTTGAAAGTGGGTTCCTCCAACAATAACAACAAGAGAGACTCAGGAGCGTCTGAAATGCATTCCTTGCCCACAAGGAGTGTCTGCCCTCACCTTCCCACTCTAGTTACTCAGTGTGTCTGTGTAATTGTTTTCATTTCTATATTATATAAATACTGGTCTTGGGGGTCATATAGGTTGGGCTTCACTTTTTGACCTCTTCATTTACTCTTGATAACCCTGTAACAGCTTTGTACCATATAAATCTTATCACTGGGTCCTGCTCTGGCAGGGGTGTCTTTCTTGCTTCCTCTCTTCCGTTTTCTTTTTTCTTTCTCCTCCCTTTTCGGTGGTGAACTCTGGTTGCTCCAAAACTTTCCAACGACCAATCCAGCTAGATAGTGGCTGATATATCTAGCCATACACCCCCTCAACCACTCCTCGCCACAATGACTCGGAGAAAGAACACCCAACAGAAGAAGAACCCTGAGACTGCAACCTCGGTCACAGAATTACTGGAAATCAACATAAACAATATGAAAGATATGGAATTAAGGGCAGCAATAGTCCAAGCAATAGTCAATTTAGAAAAGAACATTAGTGTCAAAGTGGAAGCCACACTAACAGAAGTGAAAGCTGAGGTTAGAAAGGCTTTAGATGAGATGCAATCTAATTTAAATATGCTAACAGCCAGAGTAAGTGAAGCTGAAGATTGTAGCAGTGATTTAGAAGACACACGGAATAAGAAGGAGGAGCAAGAGAAGTCTAGGAGCAAACAACTAAAATCCCAAGAAAACAGAATAAGGGAAATGAATGATGCCATGAAACGCTCCAATATCAGAATTATTGGAATCCCTGAAGGAATTGAGAGAGAGAGAAGCCGAGAAAATATTGTTGAACAAATCATGGATGAAAATTTCCAAAATCTGAGGAATGAAACAAATGTTCATGTCCTAGAAGTTGAGAGGGGCTGTCCTCAGAGAATCTTCCAGGCACATAATAGTAAAATTCTTGAACCATAAAACCAAAGAATATGTCTTAAGGGAAGCTAGGAGAAAGCGATCCCTTACCTAGAGGGAGGACCATCAGAATAAAGTCAGACCTTTCCACAGAAACCTGACAAGCCAGAAAGGGCTGGCAAGACATATTCAGGAAGTTACATGACAAAAATATGCAAACAAGGATAATGTATCCAGCAAGGTTGACTTTCAAAATGGAAGGAGAAATAAAGAGCTTCCAAGACCGCCAAGGTCTAAAAGATTATGCAACCACCAAGCCAGCACTACAAGAAATACTAAGAGGGGTTCTTTAGAGGAAAAATGAACCCAAGAGTGAAACAAAACAGAAATATACAGAGGTAACTTATAGAAACATGAACTCCATAGGCAACATGATGTCAATACAAACATATCTATCAATAATCACCCTCAATGTGAATGGCCTAAACGCTCCAATAGAAAGACACAGGGTTGCAGACTGGATAAAACGACAGGACCCATCCATATGCTGCCTACAAGAGACTCATCTTGAATCGAAAGACACTTCCAGATTGAAAGTGAGGGGATGGAAGACCATCTTTCATGCCAATGGACCCCAAAAGAAAGCCAGGGTAGCGATTCTCATATCAGACAAATTGGATTTTAGTTTAAAGACTGTAGTCAAAGACACAGAAGGACACTACAACATTCTTAAAGTGTCTATACATCAAGAATATCTAACAATTATAAATATTTATGCCCCTAACATGGGATCAGCCTACATAAGCCAACTGTTAAACAAAATAAAGAATCATATTGATGCAAATACACTAATCGTAGGAGATCTTAGCACACCACTCTCAGCAATGGACAGATCATCTAAACAGAAAATCAGCAAAGAATCAAGAGCCTTGAATGACACATTGGACCAGCTGGATCTCATAGATACATTCAGAACATTTCACCCTAAAACAGCAGAATACTCATTCTTCTCGAGTGCACATGGAACTTTCTCCAGAATAGACCACATACTAGGTCACAAATCAGGGCTCAACCGATACCAAAAGATTGAAATTATTCCCTGCATATTCTGACCACAATGCCGTGAAACTGGAACTCAATCACCAACTAAAGTTCAGGAGAATATCAAACACTTGGAAGCTAAAGACGAGCCTACTCAGGAATATGTGGATCAACCAAGAAATCAAAGAAGAACTGAACCACGTCATGGAAACCAATGAGAATGAAGACACATCAATCCAAAACCTATGGGATACAGCAAATGCCATCCTAAGGGGGAAATTCATAGCCATCCAAGCCTCACTCAAAAAAATTGAAAAATCCCGAATACACCAACTCTCATTACACCTTAAAGAACTGGAAAATCAACAAAAAATTAAACCAACCCCCCACACAAGGCGGGAAATAATAAGGATTAGAGCAGAGATGAATGAATCAGGAACCAGACATACAGTAAAACACATCAACGAAACTAGAAGCTGGTTCTTGAAAGAATCAATAAGATCGATAAACCATTGGCCAAACCCAAAAGAAATGGAAGAAGACTCAAATTAACAGAATCATGAATGAAAGGGGAGAGATCACAACTAACACCAAGGAAATAGAAACAATCATCAGAAATTGCTATCAACATTATATGCCAATATGTTTAACAACCTAGAAGAGATGGATACATTCCTAGAAGCCTATAAGCTTCCAAGACTGAAACAGGAAGACATTGACGATCTGAATAGACCTATATCTAGTAATGAGATTGAAGCAGTGATCAAAAACCTCCCCCAAAACAAGAGTCCAGGCCCAGATGGATTCCCTGAGGAATTCTACCAAACATTCAAAGAAGAAATAACACCTATTCTTCTGAAGCTCTTTCAAAAAATAGAAACAGAAGGAAAACTTCCAGACTCTTTCTATGAAGCCAGCATCACTCTAATCCCCAAACCAGACAAAGACCCCATCAAAAAGGAGAACTTCAGACCAATATCGCTGATGAATACGGATGCCAAGATTCTCAACAAGATCCTTGCTAACAGGATCCAACAATACATTCAAATGATTATCCACCATGACCAGGTGGGTTTTATCCCAGGGATGCAGGGGTGGTTCAACACTCGCAAAACAATCAACGTGATAGAACAAATCAATAAGAGAAGAGAGAAAAACCACATGGTACTCTCAATTGATGCAGAAAAGGCATTTGACAAAATACAACATCCGTTCCTGATCAAAACTCTTCAAAGTATAGGGATAGAG
>PITA01031361.1:0-15308 GCA_004023965.1 Spilogale gracilis
ACCTCATCTCAGATGAACTGAAACATTGGCATTTGTTTTCAGATAAATAATGTACTCTTTTGGTACGAGACTTTGATAGAGGTTATTTATACATTCTTTTGGTTTATACTAGAAATGGAATTGCTATGTGTAGGATATGAATTAATTCAGCTTTAACAGATTGTATTATACAGATACAGATTTCTAAAGTGGTTGCATTTTGGGGAAGGAAATATAAAAAAATGCCTTTTTTACTTTGGCAAGCACAATGTTTTAACAAGCCAAAAAAATAATAAAACGGCTCTGCCTTAAAGAAAAAGTACAATAAATTCAACTATATTAAAATTAAGTTTTGTTTTCACCAAAGAAAGCAATACCTGGAAGATCATGTATGAAATGAATATAATTAACAAATGATTTATTCTATCATCTATGGATTAGTAGAGTGAGGGCTACACAGCAAAAACAGATAACTTTATTATTCAGATGCTTACTGAGTTGGAAGCTGTCATTATTTGTTTTCAGCGCAAGCAGTGTGGTCTCAGTGTGTGAGAGTAGTAGAAGTAGTAGCAGCAGTAGTGTGTGTGTGTGTGTGTGTGTGTGTGTGTGTGTGTGTGTGTGCTGATGCAGGAAGGCAGGGACAGATGAATGTAGGGAGGGACTTTGTTTCACACAATTCATCAGGAAAGAATCCTCAACCCACCTTTTACAAGGTTGTGCCTAAGTTTTCATCCCAATTTTTAGGAGGGAGAAACACTGGGGTGAATACATAGTCAAAAATTTTATGCATCTATCCTGGAAGGGGAACACATCATTTCCCATCACATTCCTATCAGCCCCATAGTATACTCAGTTGCCAGAGGCTGAGAAATGAAACCTAAGCAGGACCTAGAAGGTAAAAAGTAATGCATTTTGTTAAACAGCTAGTAGATCCTCCCATAATAAATAAACAACACACATAAACAATTTGAAAGTAAAGAAATTAGGCCATTAAAAAAAATAAATGGAAAATCCATACACACATTTAAAATAAATGGAACAGAACTGTGGATAAACTCATGGAAAGAAGTTCAACATCATCATAATTAAGGATAGATAAGACCAAACTAAAAATAAGAAAATTCTTATGCATTGTGTTCAGAAATTAGAAGGAATAGTGATGACAACTGAGGAAAAGCTGCTAGGTGGATTATAAATTATGTTGTAAATTGGTTCAGAGAACAATCTGGCAAAACAAGATCCACATCCCCTATGGCCTAACAATTCCACTCCTTAACGTATATTCCTAAATTTCTTTCACACGTGCATCAGTGGAAACATACCAAAATTCCCATATAACAGCATATATAAAAGTGAGCACATAAAAACAACTCAAATGTGAATAAACAGAAGAACGGATAAATGGATGTATTACAGTCTATTGACGCAATAAATTTCTTCACAACAGTGAAATGAATAAACTATTGCTAAAGAAATAAACATGGATGAATTCAGAAACATAAATCGAATGACAGAACTAAGCTCTAGAAGATTGTTTATCATAGGATGCTATTTGAAAACTTAAAATCATATTGTCAATGACACATAAATGTATATACATACGTATATATATAATTCAAATGAAAAACAATGTCTGTTGAGCACAGAAGTTAGAATATAAGAATAGTGCTTATCCACCCTGGAAATAGAGATCTTAATCCTAAAAAAGTGTCTGTATCTTCATCATATTTTTTATTATCTTCTTCTTAAACTGGGTTACAAATATAGGGGCATTCATTGCATTTTTTAAAAATTGCAATGTTTGAAATATGTATGCAGTATAGCAGTATAGCATTTGTATGTATATGTATGCAGTATAGCATTTCCTTTTTTTAGAGTTTATTTATTTTTGATAAACAGAGAGAGAGAGCGAGCACGCACAAGCAGGGGAAGTGGTAGAGGGAGAAGGAGGCTTCCTGCTGAGCAATGAGCTGGATGCAGGACTCCATCCCAGGACCCCAGGATCATGACCTGAGCCAAAGGCAGATGCCTAACTGACTGAGTCAACCAGGCATCTCCATATTTCCTTTTAAATAAGTGATACATCTTATAATAAAATTATCTTTATTTTTATTTTTTTAATAAAATAATCCTTAAGATTGATTGCCTAAGATTATATTTATGCAGGGAAGACAAATAGGTAATCAATTCAGTTTCCTTGAATGTCAAAAAATATATCTAAATAAGGCTAGATCTAAGTAAGCAACCAATTTTCAGGGCCTGAAGCTTGCATTAAGTTTCTTTCACTCTTTTGTTGCCTTTTTTTTTTTTTTTGCATGGAAATCCTAAGTTCTCTACTGACACATATTCTCTTACAACTATATTGATTCCTTTTTCTTTCACCCTCCTGTATTTGCTATTTCATATTTTATGATATTTTATATTCTTAATGCATATATTTATATATAGTTTGTTTCTTCATAGATATATTCTTCAATATGCTAGAAATTACAGGAAAGTTTATATATATTCATATATAGTCATCCTAAAAATATGTCCATAATATAATATTCTTTAATTTTCTCATAATTTTAACCATCTCACTTATATTTCAGAGTAGTTTAATAAAGAGCTTTACTTGAATTAATTAAGCAATACTATTAAAATTGATGAACATAATTTTTTAATATGTAAAAAATTAATAGCCCTATTCATGCCTAATGAAGTTGCTGTGAAAAGTACCTCATTGTTTATTTCACTTTTAGACAGTTTAAATGATTGAGTTAGCATGAAACAGGAAAAGAAAAAGGAAAGAAGAAAGCAGGAGTCAAGAAAGCAATTAGCAGAATCTGATAGTGTTTGAACTTAATAAAACTTTAATGACTATTCCTCTGATTCTAAAAGGAAAAATATAAAATTTATTGCCAAAATTTATATTTGAAAATAAAGCATTCTGTCAATCTTCAATAATTAAGAACCTATTCTTTTTCTTTTTCACCATAATAGTTTTGAATGAGCCATGTAATCACAATGACTAGAATAGCTAATTTTATTCTTAAGAGTAGATAGAGGTTGTCTTGTAAATCTTTGCCACCAAAAATATTTTGCACAGACATTTAAGGTGGGTAATACATCTTTAAATTATACTCTGTGTGTGTGTCTCACAGGGATTATTTCATAAATTTAGAATATCAGACCCAATAAAATTTGTATATATCTTTTATAATATATGTGTCATATTATCGATGAGAATTAAACTTTGAAATTAAGTTCCCTAAATTAATCATGGTAAAACATCCAGAAAAGCATGTAGATGGATTACATGCATACCTATTTTCTGTGAACTGACATGACATCTCTCTTCAGGTTGTTTGCTCCTGCTGACCATAAAATCATTATCATTAAAGTCATCTTTATGAAAACCACAGAGGTAACAGTGAAAATACATATCCTTTATGTAATTAGTGATTTTGAGCATAATGGGATAAAACAACAGAATAGGAAATTTTTGTTAAATGAGAATAAAAGAATAATCTTGATGTTTGAAACCAGTGGGCAAAACTGAGCAGTGGAAATGTCTGTTAAAGAGAAAGGAATAAATAGTCAAAATGAAGTTCTAACTATTGTACAACATGTGTATGACTAGCTTCATGTGAGGCAGATTAATGCATCATAAACACAGGCTTACTATTTAGTTCTTGAAAAGTAAACTAAGTGAAAGGAATTGGGTTCCCACTATCTCTGAAGTTCTAAATAGTCCTATATTCAAACAAGACTACTTGAGAAAGAATTCTGATGAGGTCTCAGCCTCACCCAGTAATGTTTACGTGTTAATAATCGCACATGGAAAAAGGACCACACTGCTATCTGGCACTGGGAACCTTTCATAATTCACCCTTCTTGAATCTATGACATATTATTCCATTATTTCCCTTCACAATGACAGCCCTTCCGCCGGTTAAAAACCCTTTTTTCCTATAGGCCCAATCCTTTTTCTCTCTCTATGCCTTGCCTGAAATTGTTTACTTTTCCAGGAATAACCTAAGTACCTCAATTTCTTGCCAAATTCTATTCATATTCAACAGTTACTCCAGAAATTAAGGCAGGTCAAGAGCTTTTTGCCTTGTGACATTTTTATGAATTTCTTTTCCCAGAACATCCATTGCTTCTGTATCTGTGCTCACCCTGTGGGACAGATCTATTTATGGCTTTTTCTCTAGTTGTTTATACTAATGGAATTTTTTTTCTCCTTTTGAAGATGGAACATTGCAGGAGATAATAACTTTCATTATCTTGTATATATGTATGCATATTTATATACATATTTATGTATATACATATATATTTAATAAAAAATATATATCTCCCTGTTCTGGGATGTAAACAAGAAGCACTGATGCTAGACATAGAGAAAGGGGAGACTACAAGGCTCTAGAAGTTCTGCAGTTAATTCTGTGCTGCATTCTGCATTCTGATATAGCAGTAATTGTATATATTATCAGTACCGAATCTAAGGTTCTTACTCTCCGGAGTCCCTGTGGTCAAAGCATGGTATAGAGGGGTTCAGAAATTTACAGAGACCATGATGATGAGGCAATGGATATCAAAAACCTTGCCAGCATGCAGAGGTCAAGAGATGGAGAAAAAAGTCAATTAATTTAAGAACTTTGAGAAAAAGAAAATACTGAGAATCTACAGACTTAGCCAGCACAATAGATTCAATGATTCCACTAGACCAGCTCCATCCCTATGCAAATGCCCAGCTCCATCAGACCAAATCACTAGGAACAGTTCTGCACATGAATATCTAAACAAAGCAAACTTCACTTGTTTCTACCAGGTATCATTACACAAACCTCAAACATACACCAGTTATGCCATCATGTTTAGAATGGAAGGAGAGATTTGAAAAAACTGAGCATTGATCCAGGGAAAACTGGGTCATTCAAAAATGAGTTACTAGACAAAAGAATCTACAGATGGTGTTATTTCAGACTATTATGACCCCCAAGGTTATTTCAGATTATTATGCTCCCAGAATTTGATCATTTACATCAATGACAGAATTTGAAGAGGAGCTTTTTTTTGTTGCATAGTTGAGCTTTGCCATGCATAAACTTGTTTGTTGTCATGCTGTACTAGCAAAGATAATTTAATATCATTTTAAGCAAAAAAAAAATATTTTAATGAGATGAAGAAGTGTTAGCAAAAAGAGCTCTTGAATGGAAAATAGGAATTTTTTTCTAATTCAAATTGAACCTGTGGAAAATGACAACCATATTTTAATTGACAGATTTTTTTGTCTACTTATGTGTGAAAATTAGAAATACATATTCACTGCCTAATAACTCAAAATAAAGTTTGATTATATAAATATAATAATAAATAAAATAAATAAAGATTGAGGTTACTGTCCAAAATCTCTTTTATACCTATTTATAATGACATGTTGATGAACTGTCTATATTTACAGAAACATTAACCAGGGGCTTTCTTTGCGGTGTATTAATGGGAAAATAAAGCACTGAACATCTATTAACAACTCAAAGGAAAAAAAAAAGGAGTTCTGTGAATATTTCCACCTCCAGAATTGTCTTGATCATTGCTCTTTTACCTTTGTGTCTTGGAGAATTAGCAGATAAGATATCCTAGTTCACAAAGAAAACAGAAGTTATATAAAGTGAATTCTCTCAATGAAACATTATTTCTACTTTGTTATCTCCCATTCACTTCTCAATCAAATGTAACTGAGCAGGATGCCTGGGTGGCTCAGTTGGTTAAGCGACTGTCTTCTGCTCAGGTCACAATCCCTGAGTCCCAGGATGGAGCCCTGCTTTTCCCTCTCTCACTCCCCCTGCCTGTGTTCCCTCTCTCGCTGTGTTTCTCTCTGTAAAACAAATAAGTAAATAAAATGTAACTGAGCTTTAATATTTCCTGGTCCAATGAAGCCTTCCTTATTCCTCTGCGGCTTCGGGTTGTATCAATATCTTTCCTCTAATCGTTCCTGAGATAACAAACTGTACCTTTTGACTTTCACTCTTTAAATTATACATTTTTCTAGTTTTCTATCATTATTTCCTTTCTTCCCATTTTCTTCATTTTTCTTAGTAGGCTTCCATGAGTTAATTTTGCACCTATATGTGATGAATTTTTAATCTACTTTTCCAGACTATACCTCCTTCTAATCTCCAGAATATGTGAAATTTATTGTTGGATATTTTTACTTGGTTATCTTATACAGGTATCTCATACTGAGTGTCTAAATATGTAGTCATTATGTATCATACAAATAGACTCTTCTGTATAAACTACTTTGATAAATCTATCTATGGCATTCATTCTTATATTTTCCTCTTGTTAAGCTCTCACATCCACTAATAACCAATGGATAACTATAAATGATGGCCGTCTCATATGCATAGCTATATATGATGTCTCCTAAATAACTGTATATCCTATCCTCATTTCTCCATCTCTACAATCCTCTCACTGATTGGTACCTGATATTACTGATGATAATGAAGAGGAGGATGTATATAACCCTTCACAATTGTGAATCTGACTTTTTCCCAAATTACAATGCCCCTTTAATACCTTCTTCTTTTGAAATCTTGTTCCTTTCATTAGAATACACTTTGTCTCCTTCTCCCTTTCCTAATTAGATAATTCTAAGATTAATGTATTTGAAATTAATTCATTTGTTCAACAGAGTAAATTTATTGGATCATAACTCTATGCTGGAACTGTAAGAGGGCACTGAGGATATAAATTTGAAAAATGCTGTCCTCTCAGAGTTTGCAACCTAAGTTTTCTGCTGTTTTGAGGTGCTTATGATATACTAGATATTGTGATGAGTCCCTTTAAATATATCATTTAACCTTCAGAAAAACCTATGAAAGAGGTACAATGAATGGTTATTATCTCTTTTTTGCAGAATAAAAGGTGAGTCACACAGATAGTAAGTGACAAATTCTAATCTCTAACTAAATATTCCCCTACTAGATTATGATTATTCAGTAAAAATATTACAAATGTAATTGATTGCCACAAGTAAGTCAAACCTTAAGATGAAGATATTTAGAAAAAAAATTTCACATTGATTTTAAAATAAATTGGTATGTGAGAGATCCTGAGGAATTCCTTGATTTCCCATTATTCAATTCATTAACCTTACTGACTATCAAAGATCTTTACCTTTTTTTATTCAAAGAAACCTATTGGCTAGTGAGGGAGAAATACAAGTGGAAAAAGGAGCAAGAAAGAAGTAAATTGCAATGTAATAATGACCACATTATTGCTCCTAAGAATTCATGTTGGAAACAGAGAAAAGAAGTGAAATAAATTATTGCAAATAGGTTAATAAACACTCTACAGAACAGGTGTCTTTAGAAACTGGTCTTGAAGATAAATGAGGACTGTACAAAACAGTTGAAAATATTTCATACTGATGTAAAAATGAAAACCGTATGTTCAAAAATAGTAAGTAGACACATGTCTTTAAGATAGAATAAGGATGACAGTAGTGTGTTATAAAGATGAAAAAATAGGCTGGAACTCAACAGTGATGGTCTTTCTGTGCTGAAATAACAAATCTGAATTTCATTCTGAGCACTGGTGGTTTCTTGACATCATGTCAGAAAATGGCATGTTTTTCAAATGTACTTAAACATATCCTTGACCAACCTAGAGTTCCCAAAGAGAGAAATCATGCACAGGTTGAGGATTCCACCATATTAACTCAAGGAGCCCTGAATATCAACGGGACTTTAGGCAGAAAATCCAGTTCATTAAATTGTGCCTCAAGGGTTGTTGAAATTATGTCTAGAGATGTTAAAGCAATACAGCATGCCAAAGTAAATGATGAACTCAGTTTTATTCAATGCACCTCCCATTTTTAAAATGTTACAACACTATTAAATTCAATTAAAATACTACTGTACAAGCTGAAATTAAACTAAATTCATCATAGTAATGACAATGTTAAGGGCATACATGTTACATGTACAGATATGTATATTCAATTCTTTTCTCTGTGTGAATTTAGCAAATTCCCTTGACCTCTGGAAGTTGGTTATGAAATGGGTGGAATTTTTTTGTATCTACCTTTAAAGTGCTGTTTTTAATTATTAAACAGGATACAGTTTATAAAGGATTTACAGCCCTACTAGGCATATGGTATTATTTTATTAATTATAGTAAAAGCGAGTGCATTTAGAACTCTAGCAACTAGTAATATAAAATTATCCTATGGACTCTAATTAGTTATCTTAATTTGATGTTTATAATTGTTTTTCTCTTTGTGAAAGAAGAATGAGTGAGGTGGAGTGATACAGCTGGGAAATTAGGCCCTGAATTAAAAAATGCTCATTTAAAGCTCAGGGAAAAGAGCTAATGAAAATAATTTCTACAATCAATGCATGATCATAACAGTTAGAGACCCAAAAATCGGGGAACCTGGGTGATTCAGTTGGTTAAGCGACTGTCTTCAGCTCAGGTCATGATCCCGGAGACCCAGGATAGAGTCCCACATCAGGCTCCCTGCTCGGCGGGAAGCCTGCTTCTCCCTCTCTCACTCTCCCTGCTTGTGTCCCCTCTGTGGCTGTGTTTCTCTCTGTCAAATAAATAAAATCTGAAAAAAAAAGAGAGAGACAAAAAAATCTGCACGTATAGTGTGAGAATCCTGATAAAGCATTTTTTTAATTTAAGTTATATATTTCATGATATTTCAGCTTCATATGGCTGGTAAACTTGAATTTCACAACCACTGAAAGAATAATCTACATGAAAAGGACAGCATAATTACTTTCAGTTCATGTACATGCATAAACTCAGAGTATAATTTCTCTGAACTATAATCTAAAACTATGTTTTCCAGTTCAAAATATAACTAACACTAAAATCTGTTTTGGTTGGACAGGATCCAAATGCCTCTCTTCTTCAGCAGCTGTTATATAAATAAGGGTACATGCTCAAGCAATGATAACATTACAGAAAAGTGTGAAGTACTGTTGGTATGAGGTTCCCTTCATCCCTTATGTGAGAAGCGTTTTACTTTCTCCTAATGATTACTAAGCCATTAGTTTAGGAATCTTTCCTTGGATTCACTTCTCTCTGTTCCACACTAATCTCAAATACAACCCACTCATCCAGGACCCAGTTTTCCATGTGGAAGTTTGCCTTGTTGCTAGATGGTGGTGAAAGATTGTGAGTTACTGAGTAAACTGTGTATTTCCCGAATTAATAGCTATTGCTATGTCTTAGAAACAACACAAAATGTTTTCTTGTCATGCACAGCTAATAAAAACAGTGTTGGTAGAATGAGCTTGCCACTGTACTTTGGCAAGGATGGGTGAGGTGCTGGGCTGCTGCTATCAGTTCTTCACATGCCTTTTCTACTATACTTAACTGCTTCAGGAGCCCACCAACTACTTGCTTGTAGTTGACTCATGCCTAGCGCTATATGAATCTAACTAGGGAGAGTATTCTCTCCATTATTGCGCAGATTCATGGCTCTCCATGCTTCCTTTGTCTGCACACTTTGTACATAGTCCTTTTCCATCAGCAACATTTCACCATACACTTCCACTGGAACTGAGAGATGGCATTAACTTCTCCTGCAAAAAAGAAGGGAGAAAGGAGAAAGGCATATATGTGTAATCTAAAAAAGACCTTCTGGAGATTCTTAGACATTGGATGGCAAGTCAGGTCCTCCTAAGAATTATTGCTATTAACGTAACAACCATAAAGAAAACCTTCAAAATAATTTACTCTGAACAGAAACTTTTCAAGAAAAATGGAAATAATAAATGATGTAGAATGTTTAGATGTATGACCATGAATGATAGTAAAGAAATCTTGAAATAAACATACCTAAAAAGAAGAACACTGGGAGGGGCCACTGGGTGACTCAGTCCTTAAATATCTGCCTTTGGCTCAGGTCATGATCCTGGAGTCCTGGGATAGAGCCCTGCATTGGGCTCCCGGCTTAGCGGGAGGCCTGTTTCTCCCTCTCTCACTCCTCCTGCTTGTGGTCCCTCTCTAGCTGTGTTTCTCTCTGTCAAATAAATAAATAAAATCTTTAAAAAGGAAAGAAGAAGAAAGAAGAAAGAAGAAAGAAGAAAGAAGAACAACACTGGGAAAATAACATGCTTTGACTTACCCTACCCCTGGCCATAATTTCATGTTTAAAAATGGAGACTACCATTTCTAAAATCATACAGTCCCAGAGGACCCTGAAAGAAGCTGAGGAAATCATCTCTGCAGTACCTTGCCTTTAGACAGCTCATGGCTAATGATCTGGCATGGTTCAGTGTATGTGCTTTTTTTTTTTTTTATTGTTAATAAAAATTTTTTTTCCAGTGTTTCAAGATTCATTCCCCATTCCCCACACCCAGTGCTCCACACTTTAGGTGTCCCCAGTACCCACCACCAGGCTCTCCCATCCCTCCAAGTCCCTCAGTTTGTTTCTGTGTTCAAAGTCTCTGTTGTTTCATTTCCCTCCCTAGATTACCCTAGTTCCCATTTGCTTTCCTTCTGCCACTGTCCTCCAGTTTGCCCCTCATGCACCGCAAGTAATTGAAACCATGCGATACTTGACTTTTCTAAATACCTCAGGCTGCGGACTCTAGAACCCTGGAACATTCACAGCCTGACTGCCCAGAGGCCTTTCAGTCATCCAACAGAAGTCCGTTATACAGGGTGCCCGGGTGGCTCAGAAAGTTAAGCCTCTGCCTTGGGCTCAGGTCATGTTCTCAAGGGACTGAGATTGAGTACCACATTGGGCTCTCCACTCAGCGGGGAGCCTGCTTCCCCCTCTTTCTCTGCCTGCCTCTCTGACTATCTGTGATCTATCTCTCTGTCAAATAAATAAATAAAATCATTTTTTTAAAAAAAGGAGTCTGTTATGCTTTAACATAATTTTGACTCATTTTTTTTCTGTTTTGATTTTTTAAGACTTCAAAAGAACATATATACACATGCACAGCTGTTCAGTGTGATTCTTAGAGTTAATTATTCAGTTAACTAGGATACTTTTAAAAAAACGAATGGTTGAATTTGGGCTTTTTATCTACATGCTTAATATGTCATAGTATCAGAAGCTATTTCTTTAAATATCCTGAAATTAACCTTGCTTGGATAATTTACTATATTTAAACAGTATAGTCTTGCATATATTTTTAATAATCTTAATCCTTCTTTAACATTTTATTGGAAACAAAATATTTCTTTGAGCATTGTTAAGAAAATATGATTGCAATCAGCTGTAGAAGAAAAAAATGTTTTTACATATATATTATTCTCCCGTAAAGTTCCATGAGATGAGTTGGGATCCCTTGGCTTTTCTAACAATTTACTGAACCAAAACGGTAGTTTCTGTCTCTGAACTGAGAAATACATTCTCAGGAAGGTTATTTTTCTGATGAAAGTGCAGTAGCAAATGAGAGATTCACTGCTTCAGCTGTTACCTTTGCTTTGGCAATCTGGGTACTTTGTTTCTAATAAGTGAAAGTGCTTTGAATTGTTGATCCCCTAGCATAGCTGCTATGCTAAAATGGGATAATAGTAGCCTGAAATATATCTTTTGCTTTCCACTCCGCTGTTTATTTCCCACTTATTAGACATAAGCTACTGCTATGATAATCATGTATGGCTAGAACTTTTATATCAGCAGCTGTTGTTTAGATAAATTGATTTCAGAGAATGACAATAGCTTTGAATCAGCTTGCAAATAACTACCAAAAATTTACCAGTTCTCTAAAGGTTATAACCCCTACTTTTCTAGGAGAATGAAGTAAAAGAAAAATTAAATAAAAAGTATTTATATTTGCAAACTAATAAGCCAGTATCAATTCTTTTGTGGCTAGAGTTCCAGGAAAATGTCAAAATGAATTTTATTATATAATTTATTAAAAAGAATTGGAGATTAATAATCTCAGTAACAATATAATAGTCCTTTTCTGATGTGGGTGTTTTGTACACAGTGAACAGCAGGTTTCTATCTTCTCTGGTAATAAAATCATAGAAATAAAAAATATTCAGTTTCGATGTGGTAAGTTTAGGTTAAAAATGAGGTTAAATTTCCTGACAACAGTTGTTAAAATAATATAGTCCCCAGAAAATATGTTAAATTGCCTTTGAAGATATTTTAAGTTAAGAATTCTGGTGCATGCACTTTTTCACATGTGTTCCTCTCTTCTATAAAACGTTTCCTACTTTTTTCTTTTTTTAATAAATGCTTAAGGCCTATTAACAAAAGCACATTTTCATAAGCTCTTTCCATCTTTGTTACTGCTTGGGGACCAAATAGAGATGCATAAAATAGGACAGTGGTACTACCACTTTCTGCAAAGAGTAATTTTTTGGAACAACAACAAAACACAACAACAGCAACAAAAACAAACTACAGAAGTGTGATTCCTGTTGCCAAACAATGAGCTTAAATTTTTAACTGTTTCAATGCCTTACAAAGGTATGTGACCTCATCATTATTATAATATTTGTGTAGTGATGCTAAACATTTATAATAGTGTTTAGCACAATTATAACTATAAGAATTTGTCTTCTGACCTATTTTCTCATCATAAGGATGGACTATTAGATATAAAAGGGACTTGAAATATTATCTAAGCTAGCATGTCTTAATATATGGTTCAGGAACCATCTATATCAAAATGATATAGTACACATGTTTAGAAAAGTTCTACATTGGCATGACAAATGAGCAACTTTGATAGTATATCCTATGAATCTACATTTCTAGAAATAAGTACTTCACCTGAATTAGATTCTTGTTAGGCTTAAAAATCATTCAGGGATCACTGACACATTACTATGAATCTAGATGCCACACATAGTAGGTTCTGAGGAAACAAAGATGAATAAAGTATTCAGTGAAAAACAATCTTGCATTGTCTCACATCAACAAATGTAATGATAGAGATATAAAAACAAAAATATAAATGAAATATTTCTAAAAATATTTATGGCATATGGAGGCACCAGAAAATGATGAAAGTAAAGCTTCCTGGAAGAATTGATGTTGGTTCAAAGTGGGGGCAGCATAGGAAAATCATAAAGGATGCTGAACAGAAGTAGTAACATAAAGTCTACAAGGTGTGTAGGAAATTTTAGACAATAGATCGTTGAATTAGACATCTTGAGGGATACATTTGATAAGGATAGAGAGGTGATGGCTGTTTATGATCGCCTTAAAGTTTTGTGCTCTCAGATTTGAGTGCACTGGCTCTTGGTTCAGTTTTACTTTGGCAATGCAAGCTACCAAGACATCAGAGCCACCTCAGTCTAATGTGCTCCTTATTTATTTTAACAGATCATAGACTTGGAAACTAGTTGAGTATACTTGTGGCAGTTCAAGGAACAGATAATGAGATCACAGGTTGAAAGGATATAAATTAAAGAATGGGATTGAATATAGTAAAGCCATAAAACACTGGAACTAAAAATTAACAGAGTGTGTAGGATGAAGTAAAGGGAGCAATTTAGCATAGCCTATACAGGTGGAAACATACATCAACCAGTTGAGAATATAATATGTTTAACTTCCAACTCTGCCTGGATACTGGTCTCTTGACTTGAGATCAAATTATTACAAGTGTCTGCATTTTTTTTTTATTAGCAAGTTACCTCCAACAACACATATGTGTGCATAACAAATTATAAGAAAATGTTAAGACCCAAAAGATGTATAATATCAGCTGTATTTTTTTTTCTTCTCCTTTCTCTGGAATAGTGTAAAGGGGACTTTTAAAGACTAGTACAAACAAAATGGGAATTATATGCAAACTTCTAGCCTTGGTCCGGCCTTTCTTTCTCCCAGGATGACCAGCATTTCAAATGCCTTCAGGGTGCATGTTTTACGATACAGCCAAAAATTACAAGACGGTGAATATAATCATGCTTGCTAGAGTTAATGGTGTCTCAACCATTTTGGCAATCTCTCTTAGAAAAGTCTATACTGAGAGAATATCCATTTGCAAACTATCTGTCTTAAAAAGAAAACATTGTGAAATTCTCTGGGAAATTTTCTTATATGATTATTTCAAAATATTATAGTTCTTAGGAGTGTGAAGATAAAAGATTCAATTACCAAGGAATACAACAGATACTTAAAGTTGTGAATATTCATATAGCATATGATATTTATAAATGAATATATATTTTAACCATAGAATTTTTAAGTGACAATAAATGTAACAAAATCATAGCCTACTCATTGATATATTTGTGGCAATAAAAATGTTGCCACACTACCAAAAATATATTGACTGAAGAAAATTAATCTATAATCCCCTTTGCCCACATTTTATATTCTTCAGGCAGTATCTCTGGAGTGAAAATAGATCTATAGTTGCTGCACTCAGAAGTTTCTAGTTGGCTGATGCAGCCTGAGAGGCACTGTTCAGATCACTTTTTCAGAAAAATGAGTGAGAGGCACGGTTCAGAGGGTTAAGCTTCTGCCTTTGGGTCAGGTCATGATCTTAGGTTCTTGGGATCAAGGCCCATATCAGGCTCCCTGTTCAGCGGGGAGCCTCCTTCCCCCTCTTTCTGTGCCTGCCTCTCTGCCTATTGGTGATCTCTCTCTCTCTCTGTCAAATAAATAAAAAATAATAGAATAAAAAAAGAAAAGAAAAGAAAAACTAGTGAATCAACTGTTAAGGAGTATAACTGTCATCCCCCATCGGTTAGTGTTATTAGCATCCATCTCAGATTTTGTTCTGAATCCACATTCTTTCTGCTCTTTCCAGGCCCTAATCAATGAGTGAGCACAACTTGGCAGATAACAGGCAGAGAAAAATGTCCCCACAAAGGAAACTAATGGTCAGTCAAAATTTAACAGAATACTCAGGAGATATTGATGTTCTTAAAATGTCTATAATTTACTTAAAATATTTTAGGCTTGTAAACTGAACCTTATTCTGTAAGAATTTTGGATATAGTATCTGGAAATGAGGAATAATCAATTGCCCTAACTGAGAATCAACATTCCAGAGTGGTCCGCTAGCAATGTATCATAAAAGCCAAGAGCCCTAGCAGCAACATGGCAAGCCATTCATTTATTTATATCTCAATCAAACATAAGATTTTGTTTTTTAGCCTATAAAAGGCAAAAAATATATAACTTTGTTGGTAAAATTAGAAACTTGTTATTTAGTAAGATAAATAAGCTTTTCATTGAAGAAATTAATTATATCAAGAAAATAGAGTGAATAAAACAGTTTAAAGACACTGCCCATCGCTTATATATATATATATATATATATATATATATATATATATATATATGGTATTAAGGCCCAAAGAGGCCTGAACCCTATTTCTTTCTTTTTTTT
>PITA01031362.1:0-15323 GCA_004023965.1 Spilogale gracilis
TTTGTTTGTTTGTTTTTAATTTTTATTTAAATTCCAGTTAACATACAGTGTAATAATAGTTTTAAGTGTACAATATAGTGATTGAACACTTAATACGACACCAGGTGCTCATGACAATTGCACTCTAGTAATATTTTTCATGGAATACCTTGGACATTACTCAGCTACCCTAATGAACTGAAGACTGGCATATCTTTAGGGAAATGTGAAGAAACTGTTTTGATAGGGTAGGACAGGACAATGAGATGGTTACATGAGTTGAAATAGTTTAGTTTGGGGGTGCCTGGGTAGCTCAGTTGGTTAAGCGACTGCCTTCAGCTCAGGTCATGATCCTGGAGACCAGGGATCGAGCCCCACATCGGGCTTCCTGCTGGGCGGGAAGCCTGCTTCTCCCTCTCTCTGTCTCTCTGCTTGTGTTCCCTCTCTAGCTGTGTTTCTCTCTGTCAAATAAATAAATAAAATCTTAAAAAAAGGAAATAGTTTAGTTTGTTACATTTGAATTGGTGATCTATGATATTGTCCTTAGAGACTCCAGAAGATTTTGTTTAGTCAACAAATAGTAGTCAACAAATAGTAGCACCTAGTGCATGCTGGTCACTGGAGATACAGCTGGACCAAAGACAAGGTCCACCTGTGTGGCAGGAATGAGGGGTAGCCAGTGTATTACTTAGACTGTTGTAGATATTAGGTGTTTCTTTTTTTTAAGATTTTATTTATTTATTTAACAGAGAGACCACAAGTAGGCAGAGAGGAGGAAGCAGGCTCCCTGCTGAGCAGAGAGCCTGATTCGGGCCTCTATCCCAAGACCCTGAGATCATGACCTGAGCCAAAGCAGAGGCTTTAACCCACTGAGCCACCCAGGTGCCCGGTATTAGGCATTTCAAAAGAGTGTTGATAGGGACTGTTAAATGAAAACCTTACTCTCCACTCAGAAAGTGAAAAGGAATATACAGAATGGGAGAAAATATTTGCAGTGATATATCCAATAAGGTCTGGTATCCAGAGTATGTAAAGAACTACAACTCAGCAGCAAAAAGGTGAACAACCCAGCTAAAAAGTGAACAGGCGTTCCTGGGTGGCTCATTTGATTAGTACTCTGACTTCTCATTTAGGCTCAAGTTATGATCTCAGGATGGTGAGATCCAGCCCCTTGTCTGGCTCTGGTGGAGCTCAGACTCAGCTTGGGATTCTTGTTCCCTCTCCCTCTGCCCCTTCTACTGCTAGCACACACATGTGCTTTCTCTCAATCACTTTTTCATCTCTTATAAAGTAAATACATAAATATATTTTTTTAAAAAGTGAACAAAGGATCTGAATAGACGTTTTTCCAAAGAAATGCAAGTGGTCAGTAAGCACATGAAAAGATGCCCAACAACAGTCATTAGTTATTAGGGAACTGCAAATCAAAACTATAGTGAGATTCTACTTTATACATACCAGGATAGCTATAATAGAATATATGGAAAATAACTGTTTACCAGGATGCGGAGGAATTGGCACCCTCTTGGTGGTGGACATCTAAAAAGGCATAGCTGCTTTGGGAAACAGTTTTGCAGCTCCTCAGAAAGTTACAATTACCACCTACTGGATATCCACATGCAAAAGAGCAACCCCACTTCTTGATTTAGCTCCAAGAGAAATGGAAACATGCTCAGAAGAACCACTAGATGGCACTGTTATTTTAAAATTATATAAAGCAAATAGCTTATTAACAGTATTATGATATACTATTATAATCTGAGTTGGATTAAGGCAAAAATAACATGAAGTTCTCTACAGGACTCCTATAAAGGGGAAATAAGAGGAAGCATATTTTGAATTTTAAATTCCTTAAAGAAAATACATATTTTATAAAAAAATGTTTTAATAATAGGACATGATACTCAAATTCATTTTATTTTGTTATTTAATTATTAATTAATGTTACCAATATTAAAAGTGATTTTGGGGGTGCCTAGCTGGCTCAGTTGGTTAAGTGTCTGCTTTCTGCTCATGGTCATGATCCCAGGGTCCTGGGATTGAGCCCCACGTTGGGCTCCCTGCTTAATGGAGAATTTGCTTCTCCTTCTCCCCCTGCTTGTGCTCTCTGTCTAGTAAATAAATAAAATCTTAAACAAATAAATAAAATGCATTAAAAACAAAAATAAGTAATTTTCAAATGCATGGGAAATTGAAAATGCACACTTAAGTTGAAATATGAAAAGCTATGACATTAAGGGGTTCCTGGCTGGCTCAGTCAGAAGAGCAAGCAACACTTGATCTCAGGGTCGAGATTGCAAGCCCCATGTTAAGTGTAGAGATTACTTGAATAAAAAACTTTAAAAAAGGAAAAAAGGGTATGATACAACAACTTTAATCTGAAGTTATCAAATAAGGACTCTTCTAACTCATAAGAATATATATGTATATACATATATCTTTTTTAAAGATTTATTTATTTTATTTTTTGAAAGAGAGAGGATCCTTAGGCAGACTCCTGATGAGCAGAGAGCCTGACACAGGGCTTGATCCCAAGACCTTGAAATTAGGACCTGAGCTGAAACCAAGAGCTGGATGCTTAACCAACTGAGCTACCCAGGCATGCCAGGAATATCTTTTTAAAAATATATAATGCAGGGGCGCCTGGGTGGCTCAGTTGGTTGGGCGACTGCCTTCAGCTCGGGTCATGATCCCGGAGACCCGGGATCGAGAGCCCCGCATCGGGCTTCCTGCTCGGCGGGAAGCCTGCTTCTCCCACTCTCACTCCCCTCGCTTGTGTTCCCTCTCTCGCTGTGTTTCTCTCTGTCAAATAAATAAATAAAATCTTAAAAAAAAAATATATATATATATATAATGCAGTAACATTCAAGTTTGTTGACCACACCCACATAAAGAAATTTCTTTAAGATTATTTGAGAGAGGGTGCCTGGGTGGCTCAGTGGGTTAAAGCCTCTGCCTTCAGCTCAGGTCATGATCTCAGGGTCCTGGGATCGAGGCCCCACATTGGGCTCTCTGCTCAGCAGGGAGCCTGCTTCCTTCTCTCTCCCTGCCTGCCTCTCTGCCTACTTGTGATCTCTGTCAAATACATAAGTAAAATCTTTTTTTAAAAAAACGATTTGGGGGCGCCTGGGTGGCTCAGTTGGTTAAGCGACTGCCTTTGGCTTAGGTCATGATCCCGGAGACCCAGGATCGAGTCCCACATCAGGCTCCCTGCTCGGCAGGAAACCTGCTTCTCCCTCTCTCACTCCCCCTGCTTGTGTTCCCTCTCTGGCTGCGTTTTTCTCTGTCAAATAAATAAAAATCTTTAAAAAAAAAAAAAAAGATTTGCGAGAGAGAGAGAGTGAGGGGAGGCAGAGAGAGAGAATCTCAAGCAGACTCCCAGCTGCACACACAGCCCAATGTAGGGCTTGATCTCATGACACTCAGTTCATAACCTGAGCCAAAACCAAGTCAGACACTCAACCAACTGAGCCACTGAGGCACCTCACAAAAAATTTTGTTTTCATCTAGACCCAGTACACACAGTTTTGTATTTTATTCAATTTATTATATACTAATAAGTTGATCATAACCTACTAAATTATTTTGATGACTCATGGATCGTAACCTACTGTTTGCAAAATATTGCTTTAGTGTGTCGTTACTTAGTGTTGTGATTTTTCAACTTGTCTTTTTAAGATATTCTAGGCTTCTTCAGTCAGATGTAAAATTACTAATGAATGGTCAGAGGCCATTGAAACTTTTGAAACTTTCCATTTCTTTCACCCACAAGACAGCTCATTCTGGTCTAGGTTAAATGGGGGAAACCCCTGGGGTTTTGAGGGTATGGCAGTTCCTTCTGATAATGTACCACATCTTCCCCATAGGACTGCTAGCAGTACCTTTTGTTGCTCAAGAATTATTCCCAGTCTCTATTTTATTAGTAACTCTTGGTTATTAACTTTAATGCTGTGTTTTAATGTCTTTATCTTCCTGATAATACATGACTACAACAATCTAGAGAAAATGAAAATTTCCCTCTTAATACCATCATTAAGAGATAATCATTGTTAATTTTTGACATGTATCAGTTAAGACTGAAATTTTATGTAGGTTTCAATTATTTGTAAATCATAGGGGAGATTATGTATACCAAATTGCTTTGGATACTGTTTTTGTTTTACTTAATCTAGGCTAGACATCTTTCCAAGTTTATACCTAAAAGTTTGCCTTGACTTTTTGTTTATTTATTTTTTAAAGATTTTATTTATTTAAGAGTGAACATGAGCAGGGGAGGGGCAGAGGGAGGAGAGAATTAAGCAAAGCATGGAGCCTCATGCAGGGCTGGCTCCCAGGACCCTGAGATCTTCATCAGAGCTGAAATCAAGAGTCAGATGTTTAAGTCACCCAGGTGCACCTACTGTGACTTTTTAAAAACAGGTGTGTAGTTTTTTTTTTATATGACCATACTAAAATTAATTTTATCATTCTCATTTGTCATGGAAATTTTAATTGTTTCAAAATTGTCTCTATTATAAACAGCTTTATGCATGCATCATTGTTCACTACTCATTTTTCTCCAGAATACATTCCTAGAAATGGGACTGCTCAATGGATATACACAATACAGGTTAGCAAGGTTGTATTGATACAGTTGACCCTTGAGCAACACTGGTTTGAACTGTGTGGGTCCACTTAAACGTGGATTTTTTCAATAAATGCAGTATAGTATTATAAATGTATTTTCTCTTCCTTATTTTTTAAAAGATTTATTTTTTTATTTATTTGAAAGAAAGAAAGAGCATGAGCAGGGGAGAGGCAGAGGCAAAGGGAGAAGCAGGCTCTCTGCTCAATCCTGATGTGGGACTTGATCCCAGGACCCTGGGTTCATGACCTGAGCCAAACGTAGACACCCATCTAACTGAGCCACCCAGGTGCCCTCCTTGTGGTTTCAACATTTTCTTTTGTCTGGCTTATTTTAAGAATACAGTATATAGGGTGCCTGGGTGGCACAGTTTGGTTAAAACCTCTGCCTTCAGCTCAGGTCATGATCTCAGGGTCCTCAGATCATCGAGGCCTGCGTCTGCTCTCTGCTCAGTAGGGAGCCTGTTTCCTCTGCTCTCTCTGCCTGCCTCTCTGCCTGCCTGTGGTCTCTCTCTCTGTCAAATGAATAAATAAAATCTTTTTTAAAAAGACAGTATATAATACATAGAACCTACAAAATATGTGTTAACAGACTGTTGATGTTATTGTTAAGGCTTCTGGTCAACAGTAAGCGGTTAAGTTTTTGGGAGTCAAAGTTACACAAAGATTTTTGATTATGTGGGCATCAGTGCCCCAACCCCTGCTTTGTTCAGGGGTCAATTCTAACTTAGACTAGTATCTCTCAACTTTGCTGCCATTGACCTTTTTGGTTGGATAATACTTTGTTGTTGGAGTCTGTCACATGTATTGCGGTATGTTTGGCAGAATTCCTAGTCTGTACCTCTTAGATGCTATAGCCCCCACTCTCATGTATGTATGTTTAAGTACATTACATAAAATTTACCATGTTAACCATTTTAGTGTATCGTTAAATTGCATTCACATTGTTATGCAAGCAATACCAACAAACAAGCCCTTCTAGGTTTGACACTCCAGAAATTGCTGAATGTCCTCTGGAGGGCAAAATTACCCTCATTGTTTACACCATCGCAGAGGTAAATGAGAAGTCAAAAATGTAATGTCGTTAAAAAGAAAATGAGGGGCGCCTGGGTGGCTCAGTTGGTTAAGTGACTGCTTTCAGCTCAGGTCATGATCCTGGAGACCCGGGATCGAGCCCCACATCGGGCTTCCTGCTGGGCGGGAAGCCTGCTTCTCCCTCTTTCAGTCCCTCTGCTTGTGTTCCCTCTCTAGCTGTGTTTCTCTCTGTCAAATAAATAAGTAAAATCTTTAAAAAAAAAAAAGAAAATGAGAAGCTGAAGAGACTAAAAAAGACATTACAACTAACTGTAACACATGATCTTAAATTGGATTCTAGATAGAAAAAGAAAATTTGCTGTATAGCACAACTGACAAATTGGAATATGTGTTATAGATTAAAGTACTGCGTTGGGGTGCCTGGGTGGCTCGGTTGGGCGACTGCCTTCGGCTCAGGTCATGATCCCGGAGACCAGGGATCGAGTCCCACATCAGGTTCCCTGCTCTGCAGGAAGCCTGCTTCTCCCTTTCTCACTCCCCCCTGCTTGTGTTCCCTCTCTGGCTGTGTTTCTCGCTGTCAAATAAATAAAATCTTTAAAAAGAAATGTAAAAAAAATAGCAACTTTAAAAAATAAATAAATAAAATAAATAAAGTACTACGTCAATGGTAAATTTCCTGAATTTGGTAACTACTAGGATTATATAAGAGAATGTCTGTGTTCCTAGTATGAAGTATTAAGGAATAAAAGGAAATTAATACTTACCTACTCTTTGTGTGTATGTGTTTGTGTGTTATGTATAGAGAGAGTATGCTAAAACAAATGTAGAAAAATGTTAAAAATTGGTGATTTGGAGTTAAGATGTATGAGAGTTCCTTTTTTTTCCTGGTCACAATTTCCTATAAGCTTGAAATTAATTCAAACAAAAAAGTTTTATGTTTTAAGTGAAAGAAAATGTTTATAGCTGAGACTACTCATTGCCTGCCCTGCTTTTCAACTCCTTGTCCTTGCTAATTTTGTTCATCCATGCTTCAGAAAAGTTTAGGATACAGTTTAGAATAAAATGCTGATTAGTCTAGGTCAGTGGTTCTTAAACTTTAATGTGCACCCAAATCAACTGAAGATCTTTGTGAAACACAGATTAATGAGCCTGACCTCCAGTGTTTCTGATTAACTAGGTCTTACCGGAGTTGAAGAATTTTAGTTCTAACAAGTTTCCATGTAAGGCTAATGCCATGCTTGAAAATTTGAATCACTTGGGGATCTTTTAAAAATTCTGATGTCTGGGTCTTAGTGCCAGAGGTTCTAATTAAGTTGGTGTGGAATACACATAGGTGGTATTTTTTTAAAGCAGCCAAGATTGAGAATCACTAACTCTAGTGTAATCCCATTCCCCTCACCCATACCTTGGTGGGTTTAGAAGTGGACATGTTATCTCGTTTTGGCAAATGTGAGGTCTGCTGAGAAAGGTTTTCTTATTTTAAGGAAGAGATTACAGAGGCATCTGGGTGGCTTAGTCTTTTGAATATCTGACTCTTGATTTTGGCTCAGGTCATTATCTCAGCGTCATGAGATCGAGCCCTGTGTTGGGCTCCGCCCTCAGTGGGAAGTCTGCTTGCGATTCTCTCTCTCCCTCTCCCTCTGTTTCTCCCTGACTCACATGTGCTCTCTCTCTAAAATAAATAAATAGATCTTTAAAAAGAAAGAAAGAGACCACAGAATAGGTTGCCTCTTTTCTTCTAGATGTTAATACTGGATGTGATACTTGGAACAGCTTCATTTATTATTATCATCATATCATTGATCTTCCCCTTTCCTGTGACTCCTTCAAAGGTGAGCTTTCTTCTGTAACATTCCTGAAAGAAGGGTTAGGGCTGGGATACAGGTGTCTCAGTACCTTCCTGAATTTTCCATCTAGCCTTCTCATACTCCTACAGCTCCAAGATGCGTTGTGGGTTTTCCTCACTTTGTAGGTGCCATCTCTTAGAATTCCAAGAAAGAGTTCCCTCAGTGGACAACAGCTCATGTGCATGAGTGCAAGTCATGAGTGGAATGGGTTTGTAGGTGTGTGGATCATGCCTTATTTCACTTTTCTGCTTTTTGATTTATTTACTATACACAAGTCTTAGTCAAAGAGTTGAGGCTAACATGAGAGAATTATATATAGATAGATATAGATAGATATAGAACATGTCTCTCTATATATACATATATGTTATAATTATATGCATACAACAATTAACTTTATACTTTCTGGGATAACCGCTATGTCAGAGACTGATATTTGCCTACCTATAATGCATTCTCTACTTTTTAGCAGCAGTATTATTTATTGGAGGTGTCCATATGCCCAAAATAAAAAAAAAAAAACCTGCATCTCTCAGCCTGCCTTGCAGCTAGAAGTGGCCATGTTACCAAATTATGGCTAATGAGACGTAAGTGGAAGATACTGCAGTGGACTTCTGGGAAAGCTCCTTCCCCCCCCCCCCCCCCCGGAAAGCTTCTTTAAAGAGCTTCCAGCCATTTTGTGATCTTAAGAATGAAAACCATATGCTCACATAATAAAACAAAAGGAAGACTGGGTCTCCAATGAACATGGAATGTCATGACAGCCCTGAAACTACTACATCTAGACTACTTTTGCAGAAGAAATTAATCTTTATACAGTCGGAGACACTGCAATTATTTTTTGTTTCCTGTTATATGCATCTAGACCTAACTCTTAAATGATACCCTATCTCAAGGCAAAAATAACAAAAGAACATAAACCGTTGCAAGGGGTTCCCTCTTGAGGATACCCAAATCTCTAGCTTTGTTTCTTGTCTTAGTATCTGCTTTTCTCCCTAAGAGCATCAATATTGTTCAAATTTCCTTCTTCAAAATTGCTTTTAGGAGCACCTGCATGGCTTTAGTCAGTTAAGTGTTTGACTCTTCATCTCAGCTCAGGTCTTGATCTCAGGGTCGTGAGTTCTTTTTTTTTTTTTTTCCTTAAGATTTTATTTATTTATTTGACAGAGAGAAACACAGCTAGAGAGGGAACACAAGCAGGGGGAGTGAGAGAGGGAGAAGCAGGCTTCCTGCCTGGGCAGGGAGCCTGATGTGAGGCTCGGTCCCAGGTCGGGGATCATGACCTGAGCCAAAGGCAGTTGCTTAACCAACTGAGCCACTCAGGCGTCCCCCTGAGTTCTTGAAAACAATTTTTTAGTATCTCCTCACTTTTAGGAGATCCTATGCCCCACTTATGGCTTCCTTTCTCAGGCCATACATTTTCCCAAGTCTGAATTATTCATTCAATTTAAAATATGACTTAAGCAAGAGAGTCTGGGTTGGGTGTGAGTATTCCAAGCCCAATTCTCTTGAGATATTTCTACCTAATTCTTGTTGGTATCCAGTAAATAGCTATAAAACACACCCGTATATCCCAAGTCAGCCATTAATTCTGTGACACAATACTGTTAGTATATGTAGTCTTTGCAAGCCGAGAGAGAAGCTTGACTCTTCTATAATCAACTTGGCTTTATCCCAGCTCACTATAAAGATAGCATTTTATTTTGTAGAATAATGTCAATTCTTTATCTTCTAGCTTTCAAACTATGCCTAAAGGGCATAAAAAAATTAAAAAAAAAAAACCAACAACCATTCCAAGAATCAGGCCCATAACTGAGCCATCTACCTCTTAATGGCCACTACTTTAATACACAAAGATCAAGCTTTGGAATTACCAAATGTGTTAACTCTGTGCCAAATTAAATTTTTATTGGTGTCATCCTACTACCTCCCTCCACTTAATTAAATTCTTGATTAGAGTCTCACACTCCCACTTTTCCAGGAGAAGAGAAGCTATATGAGAACTTATTATCCTCTGATAGAAGTAATCCTCCACCTCCATGGATGGGGGAGGGGATGGGGAGATTTGCTTTTCCAGTTAGCTAAATAGCATAGCTTCATAGAGAAGTGTTCCAGATTATTCTTTTGTTTTTCTGCTTTTTGCTTTCTGAACTTTTTGCTTGTTTGCCTGTTCAAGGTTGAACATTTGCCTCATCAACCCTGTGGGATTATCTGCAGTTGAACATATTTTTAAGAAACATACTGGGGAGGGAGAACAACAGTACTATTCAGTTGTCTAGCATTCCAGGAACCTTTCCACTGACCTTATAGACTATGATCTGCTTTTTGCACAGGCTAATATTCCAAGAAAAAGCAAATGAGGAAAAAGAAAATATACTCTAAACAATCTATCTGGCTCCTTAGTAAATAGTTATGTCATAAAATTTAGAGAGGGTTGGGCGCCTGGGTGGCTCAGTGGGTTAAAGCCTTTGCCCTCAGGGTCCAGGGATGGATGCCTGCCTCGGGCTCTCTGCTCAGCAGGGAGCCTGCTTCCTCCTTTCTCTGCCTGCCTCTCTGCCTACTTGTGATTTCTCTCTGTGAAATGAATAAATAAAATCTTTAAAAAAAAATTTAGAGAGGGTTTGAATTAGTAACCAGAGTAAAGGGCTTGTTCTAGTTGCACAATAAAATTTATAATTCCTATTGGTGATATGTTCTCAGAAGCCTAAGAAGGGACTATTTTGTCCTATCTAAGAACTTTTATAATATTGGGGCACCTGGGTGGCTCAGTCGGGTAAGCGCTGCCTTTGGCTCTGGTCATGATCCCAGGGTTCTGAGACTGATCCCCGCATCAGGCTCCCTGCTCAGTGTAGAGCTTTCTTCTCCTTCTCCCTCTGTCTGCCACTTTGCCTACTTGTGCTCTCTATTTGTCAAATAAATAAATGAAGTCTTAAAAATAAAAAGAATGCTTACAATATTATAGGCATCTGTAATATGTATCAACTTCACATATCTATAAATGAATGGACTATAAAAGCAGGAAAAGTAAATCAACTCAGTATAGTAGACTAACTTCGGTTCAGGGAAGAAGAGTTGTAAGTAACAGGTTAAATGGAAAAGAAGAAAAAAAAAGGGAACTGCCCCTTTCCTCTGTTACCCTATTCACTGCTATTTCTTTGCACCTCCCCCCTTCTTTGAAAATGCTTATGTGAATCACATGTGACTTAACCAGTTAGGGACAGATAAATAAGGGACAATGATGTTAAGGGCTGGTGAAAGGAATGGAAATATTTTAATGAAGGTAATTAATGGGAGGCGTCTGGGTGGCTCAGTTGGTTAAGCGACTGCCTTTGACTCAGGTCATGATCCCAGAGACCTGGGATCGAGCCCCACATCGGGCTCCCTGCTCCGCGGGAAGCGTGCTTCTCCCTCTCTCATTCCCCCTGCTTCTGTTCCCTCTCTGGCTGTGTTTCTCTCTGTCAAATAAATAAATAAAACCTTAAAAAAAAGAAAGAAAGAAAGAAAGTCATTAATGGTTACAGAACTTCCAGGGAAGATGGAAGTGTAGGGAAGTAAACAGAAATGAAACAAAACCAGAAAAGAAAATTTCATATGTAATGAAACTAGGGAACTGTGATAATCCTACCACAGACTATGAAGAATACCTTCTAAATTTGTACCCAAATTAAGGAAGGAAATGAGAGTTGATAAGCATTTCCTCTAAATAGCAACTGAGTGCCATTTTATGAATATAAAGTTCCAACAGTAATCTGAAACTTGAAGCCATAACCACTAAGAGACATGGAAGGACCATGGAAAAATTAAGGCCACCTTGGCATCCATTCTCAGACAGCAAGGAAGGTAGAACTGAAGAAGAGACAATGTAACACACATTTTGATTTTCCAGAACTCAGTTTCCTGACTTGTAACTGAAACTGGAAAGTGAGGGGTAGCTGAAAGGTTAACAGTAACAGATCAGCAATCCTTAATCCAAGTAAACTGAGCAGAGTAAAGAAACACTGACTATAAGATAAAAATCCTATAACATTCTAGAGTGAAACTCTCAAAACAAAAAAAATCAGGGGCGCCTGGGTGGCTCAGTTGGTTAAGCGACTGCTTTTGACTCAGGTCATGATCCTGGCGACCGGGGATCGAGCCCCACATCGAGCCCCACATCGAGCCTCACATCGGGCTCCCTGCTCGGCAGGAAGCCTGCTTCTCCCTCTCTCACTCCCCCTGCTTGTGTTCCCTCTCTGGCTGTGTTTCTCTCTGTCAAATAAATAAAATCTTAAAAAAAAAATCAATCACAATACCAGTAGAAAAGAGAACACCTAGAAATCAGATTTCTTTCTTTCTTTCTTTTTTTCTTTCTTTCTTCTTTTTTCTTTTCTTTCTCTTTCCCTCTCCCTTTCTTTTTCTTCCTTCCTTCCTTTTCTTTTCTTTTCTTTCCTTCCTTCCTTCCCTCTCCTGTTCATTCGCTTTCTTTCTTTCTTTCTTTCTTTCTTTCTTTCTTTCTTTCTTTCTTTTCTTTCTTCTTTCTTTGATTTTAAATCATCTCTATACCCAATGTGGCAGTTCAAACTTACAACCCAAGATCAAGATTTGCATGCTCTTCTGACTGAACCAGCCAATTGACCCTTAGATTTGATTTCTAATACTCTCCTCCAATAAAAAGAATCAGCATTCCATGGAGAAATGACCAATTCTAGAACCTGAGTAGAAAATATACATGGTGAGCCTGGAACATCTTGTAGTGGCAGAAAGTTAGGAAGTACTGAAAAATGAAAGCAAAACCCAGGAGACTCACATTGAAGGAGGTATGCCAAAGGAGCATAGAAATCAACTGAAAGACCTTCCAATGGCCAACGCTCCAACAATTTGGGCAACCAAATCAAGTAGTTGTAACCAAAGTATAAAAAAAAATACTTGAGTCCATACTGATATATGATTAAATACAGAAATAAATAAATGGGGGGAAATAACACATTTCCTGTGTAGAAGAATTCCAAATAGTTTATGTAAATACTGCCCCCTTAAGAAGGTAGAGAAGAACTCCCCATTCATTAAGTATGGGCTGTATACAGTGACATCTCTCAGAGTACAGTAGGAAAAGGGGGGAAAATGACTTTACAGTGAAGAAAGCTATAAAGATGACCTCAGTTAGGTGATCAAAGTCTATTAATTATGGTAAGTCATGTTGATAAGACATGCCCTTTTTAAAAAGATTTTATTTTATTTTATATTTTAAGATTTTATTTATTTGAGGAAAAAGAAAGAATGCAGAGAGGGAGGGAAAGGGAGAGAATTGCAAGCAGATTGTGCTGAGATGGAGTCTAATGTGAGGCTTGATCTCACAAACCTGAGATCATGACCTGAGCCGAAATCAGAGTTGGATGCTTAACCAACTGAGCCACCCAGGCACCCCTAAAGATGTTAAGATTTCATTGTTAAGTACTCACTCCACCCAACATGGGGCTCGAACTTAGAACCCTGAGATCAAGAGTCACATGCTCCATCAACTGAGCCAGCCAGGTGTCCTAATATTGCATACCTTTGATATGGCATGATGAAATGGCACTTTATCTCTGTGGTCTCTCTCTTAAAAACCTATAACCCTATTCTAACCATGAAAACAAAACAAAACAAAAACACCAGAAAAATTCCTGCTGAGGGACATTGCACAAAATACCTGAGCAATAGTCCTCAAAACTATCAAGGTCATCAAAAACAAAGTCTAAGAAATGGTCACAGCCAAGAGGATCCTAAAGGAGCATGATGACTAAATGTAATGTTGTGTCTTAGATCAAATCCTGAAGCAGAAAAACAACATTAGGTTAAAATTAAGGAAATCTTTTTTTTTTTTAAGATTTTATTTATTTATTTGACAGAGAGAGAGATCACAAGTAGGCAGAGGCAGGCAGAGAGAGAGGGGGAAGCAGGCTTCCCGCTGAGCAGAGAGCCCAATGAGGGTCTCCATCCCAGGACCCTGAGATCATGACCTGAGCCGAAGGCAGAGGCTCAACCCTCTGAGCCACCCAGGTGCCCCAAATTAAGGAAATCTTAATAAAGTATGGTCTTTAGTTAATAACAATGTATCGGTATTGGTTCATTAATTACGACTAATCTACCCTTCTATGTAAGATAATAGCAAAAAAACTAGGTGTAAGAACTCTGCACTATCTTCACAATTTTTCTGTAAATCTAAAACTGCTCTAAAAAATGAAGTTTACTTTACAAGTTTTAAAATCTTAGGGGCTCCTGGGTGGCTTAGTGACTTAAGTATCTGCCTTCAGTTCAGGTCATGATCCCGGGGTCCTGGAATCGTGCCCCATGTGGCTCCCTGCTCAGAGAGGAGGCTGCTTCTTCCTCTGTCCCTCCACTTCACCTGTGTGTATGCACATAAGTTTAATTTACATATGATGTATGTTTAGGTATCTTTCCTTAAGGTGCATGTACCACCTCAGGCCTGCCTCTACACAGGTAACAAGGCTCCCCCATATAAATAATCATTCTAACCCTAATTAAGAGGAACCCATTTACCCTTGCTCAGGGAGTCTAGGCTTTGGAAGTTACTCCCTGTGATCTCCTTATTTGCTACAATTAAAGTTTCCTTTGTGGGACAACTCTGTCTGGTGTAGTTATCTGTGATTCACCAAGGAACAAACTCATGTTAGTTCAGTGAAGATACCTGGAAATCAATAACTAAACAATAGTCAAAGAGGGAAAAAAGTGAGTATATAATAAGAGAATTGTCTGTAAAATTGTTTCTAGAAAAATTAATATATTCAAAATAAGGCATATTTCTTTTTTTTTTAAAGATTTTATTTATCTGTTTGACAGAGAGGGACATAGTGAGAGAGGAAACACAAGCAGGGGAGTGGGAGAGGGAGAAGCAGACTTCCTGTTGAGCAGGGAACCCGATGGAGGCTCAATCTCTGGACCCTAAGATCATGACCTGAGCTGAAAGCAGAGGCTTTAACCCACTGAGCCACCCAGGCGCCCAAAATAAGGCATATTCTAAATAAGTATCTAAATTTCAAAGATGAAGAAAGGTTTCTTTATGCATCTTCCCAAAGAAATAGTTCATACAGAAGACTGGCTTGGGGGTGCTTGGCTGGCTCAGGCAGTGGAGCATGTGACTCTTGATCTCAGGGTTGCAGGTTTGAGCCCCAGGTTGGATGTAGAGACTCCTTAAAAATAAAATATTAAAAAAAAAACTTTAGAAAGAAAATACTGGCTTGAATCTTTTCCATCATAATTTTAAATGCTAGAAGAGAGTAGAGCTATAGCATATAGTAGGATTTCCTGGGAGAGGACAGTGACTCAATAGTTCTTCACTAACATTTTAATGTAGACAAGTAAAAGATTCATAAGGACTCAGGGAACAGATAAACCATGATGCCTTCTAAAAAGATTATCGAAGATATAATTCTGTTAATGGAAAGATTAATTTAAAAGAACTATCAATGAATATTAATTCACTTAAACGTGAATATTCAATTTATTTATTTTATTAGCATGTGTGTTTCATTTCATTTCATTCATTCATTTATTTATTTATTTATTTATTTATTTATTTATTTATTTCACAGAGAGTGATCACAAGTAGGCAGAGAGAGGAGGAAGCAGGCTCCCCACTGAGCAGAGAGCCCGATGTGGGTCTCGATCCCAGGACCCTGAGATCATGACCTGAGCCGAAGGCAAAGGCCCCAACCCACTGAGCCACCCAGGCACCCCGTATTATTTCTTCTTTAAATGTTTGATGGAAGTCACCAGTGAAACCATCCGGGACTGAAGCTTTCTTTGTAGAAAGGTTTATAATTATAAAATTCAATTAAAAAAAATAATTAGAGGGATATT
>PITA01031364.1:0-15315 GCA_004023965.1 Spilogale gracilis
GCAACAGAACTTTCAGGGATGGTTTGACAATGAAGCCGTTTGTCATCCACACTTAGCAGTTATGATTTTGAAAAAATAAAAAATGTTTTTTGAGCTGAGATCAAATTCAGGGCATTATCAGGACAATATTGTATCCAGAAGCTACTCAGGGCATGACTATAAAACCTTTTGTTAAGATCATGGATGTACTCATTGTGGTACTTTCAGCAGACAACATTCCCTCTTAACATCCTAGTCATGCCACAGCTATGCTCTTCATTACAGAATAGAACCTCTCTTCAAAACCTTATAGGAACTCAAAGATGGTGTTAAACTGATTAAATAAAGAGACCCTTAGACAGATGCCTCAAATGTGTTCGTACCCCATATAAGCAAACCTACGTCAAAGTCAATACACTCAAATCCAAGACAGTGAAAACTAGAACAACCAATCACAGCCAATGAGACTCTCTCAAACAAGATGACTGCTTGAACTATAATAGTCAAATAATTGCTTTGCTTTGCTTCTGTGTGTTCTCTGTAGTAATCTTGTCCCTAGCTCTTGTCAGTGGAGCAATCCTAAACACTTTCTGTCAGGCACTGCCCAATTCAAATCCATATTTGATCAAATAAACTCTAAATATTTTAGTGCACCTTGGTTTACTTTTTAACAGTAGGGACAGACTTCTCTTGATGACATTTGTGAGCATGGCTTTTGTCTAGTGGAACAGATGCTATAAATACTCATAGAAAACCTGCAAGAATTTTAAGACCACATATTGGCACATTGCCAGCTTGAACTAAGGGAAAACAAAATAAAGTGTGTCGACCTTTGAACTAGTATTGGCATGGAACATGCTGAGAAGACCCTTCAGCTACAAATACAATGATTTCTAATGGAAGAGACATGAGAATTCAGACAGTAGAATCAAAAACCTTGAAGGTGCATTCAAAAGTCTTCCAGAATCATTCCTAGGCCATAGGGTTGAGCCCTAATCAAAGAGCCAGCAGCATGGTCTTGGCTGGAATTTATATTTGCTTTGTGTATAATCTTTGTGTGTTCCGTTTTTTGAATGGGATGGTCTGTAATAGCTATCCTAGGCCAGTCTCACCATCTTGTATCATTTGTGTTGGGGAGGGGGGACGGGAAGGGGGATGGGATGTTGGAAGTGCAGAGGGACAGGTCATTTGTCTCTACAGTTCCCGGGGGAATTGCTCTGGAGGGGCTGTACTGAAGGAACTGCACTTGGAAAGACTCTACACCTGGACATATTTTAGATAATGAAAGGTTGAACTTTAAGCTGAATGTGATTCCATAATAAATGAGACTTTCTTGGGGTCTTGGGAGAGGGGTTAGTATATTTGACATGTGGAAAGAATAGACATGGATGGCAGATTATGATAATTTAAAAATATGCCTGCAAACTCATTGGCACTTCTCTCCATCAAAGGGTAGATTTTAATTTCCTTTCTTTTAAATATGGCCTGGACTTCATGACTTATTCCTAATTAATCAGTGTTATATAAATTATGATATGTGAATTTCAAAGCTGGCTTCAAAAAGGCAAAGCCACTTTACCTTGTCCTTTCCCTCTTAGAATATTTAAACTTTGTATCCAGCCATGACGTTTTAAGGAAGCCATGGCAATATGGAAAGGCCAGGTACATGTTTTAATGTAAGTTCCCAGGTGAGAGTCAGGACCAGTCACTAGTCCTGTGATTCACTTCATATACCTCTCTGTGATTTTGGAGAAATGGGATTGATGAACTCTGAAGGATTAACTACATATCCAGTTATTTAAAAGAATCATTTATAATGAAAGAAGAATATTTCAATCAAAAGATTATTTAAAATGGTAAAGACATATTTCTCTACTAATAGAGTTCTGTGATGGCTTATAAAAGAGATCAGTTCAGCTCTTGAGAAAAGAAAATTTTCTCTTTCTGTATATATCTGAGTTCATTTCAGTAGAGCTGCAATCCCACTGCAATTTTTGAATCTGTATTTTGAATGTTCCGAGAAGATTCACAAATACATTTTGCAAAAATATGCCTGCCTATACCTTATGCTATTTAAGATTTTATAATTCATTAAGCCAAAACTGTGTTATAATTGTGCAACATAAAGATTAAAGTTATGGCTTTAGTTAAATACATATGCTTCATATTACTGAAATAAAGAATGAAAGGCTGAGGACATTTATGGATCTGAGGAGTACAAACAGGATATTAAGAATAGCATATCAGCATGGAAATAAAGAATCCCTGTCTCTTCTAAGGAAGTGAGGGAAATATCCAGAAGAATATAACAGCCTGTAACATGGAAATAAAAGTACCAAAAATGACTTCTTGTAAACCACTAAATAGTTTTCAAGCTCTTTGTTGGAAGAAAAAGAAGAAAAAGGATTGTCTTCTACTTCTTGTATATATTAAAATAGGAGATAGTTTTCTGTCCATTGGCAATGTGAAGATTGCCATGTGAACTATCTCCATTTGTAAATATCTTTCTCCCTTCATTGGGAGATGAATGGATCTTCATTCGTTTTCTGTTTCTATTTTAAGCTTTTTTGGGGAATAGGGAAAAATATGTAGGATAACCAGCATAACATGTACAATTAATATCATTGTAACCTCACCCAAGAAATTCTAAACCTCAAATATCTTCCATTTCTACTTTTGCTGTTATTGGTTGTTAATAAAAGGGTGATGGGTTTCAGGGATCTCCAAGCAGTTGTACCCCTTTGTTTGAAGAAAACAGTAAGTATGTAAGTAGGAAAGACACTCAACTAGCTTTAAAAGGGATATTCAGATTCCAGATTATGAGGAAAATGAAAACATTATACTAAAGTGAACAAAATTTCATTACCCCCCACCCCCAAATGTCTAAGTGTCTTTCCTATCCTCCTGTGGGTTTGAGACACTTGGGTTTCTCTGTACTCCCTTTTCTTACTTCCCCATGTATGCAGAACTTGCATTAACTTGGGGAATGTTACAAGAAATGCTATGAATTTCTTTACTATTATATAGTTCTTAGGACACATTGCATTTCAGATTCTCTAGATTCAGATTCTGTAAAGAAGAAAAGAACAATCAACAAAACTGCTGAACTTAAAAAAAAAAGCTAATTAGCAAACAGTTGTAAATGGGTTTGTTTATTTCAGGACCCTTGATTTCTTCCTGTTGTTCTTTAGCTTCCTTTCCTACACTGATTTTCACATCCATCATATTTCATTTTTCTGAAAACAGCTTATGCACTTAATGGTCCAGACTGGGCAATCAATGTTGATTGAAATCAACTTTCCAATTGATGCAAGAGGTCCACTGCTGCTCTAAGAACCAGCTGTGTAAATCTAAGAGAAAGATAACTGTCAGCTTTTTCGTTATGTAATTTTACATTTTCTTAAGCCTACCGCTGTTTTAATGACCCAGGAAGCACTTTTATCTAGAAAAGAAATCACTGGGGAAAGACAAAAGGTAATACTTTCAAATCCCACCACTCTGACATGATACTGGACAATAAACAAACAACAAACAAACAAACAAACAAACAATAAATAAAAAGTATTACTGGCTTGTTAGCAGCCACTTAGAAATGATTTGATTTCTTGGATACAAGGATTGGGCTCATGTTAGTGTGGTGCTTATTGAGAAAAGCCTATTCCTAAGATAGACTCGGTGGGAACGGTGCCTTCTGTCTTGCCATGGAGGAAGGGCCCTATTTTAAAAGTCATCCAACCTAGTGTACTTCTAATTACAACGTGATATTGGTTTTACAGAAAGAAGGCTCACAGCAGTATGAGACAAGATTGTTTCATTTCTCTCACCATAGGGTATCCATGTTTGGCTTTCAGAATTGAAATCAGGGAAGGTGCATTATAATGCTTCCACTCTATTGCCCTGGGGTGAGTATAAGACATCATCTCTTTCCATGAGAGATTTTTATTTTCTCTGCATGGTTTCTTCTCTTCCACCTTGGCCTCCATGACATCCCTCACTTTTTGCTACCAAAAAAAGTGACAAAACTCTCATTAAATACAATAATTGTCTCTGTAGCTTTAGTCCCACTTTTTAAAATGTTGTATTGGCTTTATGTAGCATATTTTTAAATAGACTTTGCATTTTAGTTTGAAGTTTAATTTCACAACAAAATTGAGCAGAGGGTGCAGAGATTTTCCCTAATTACTGTTGTCCACATATACACAGGCTTTCCCACAATCGAAATCCCCACCATACTCTTATAACAATTTATCAGATTACACTGACACATCATTATCACCCCAAATCCATAGTTTACATTAGAGTTCTCATTTGGTATTGTATAACCTCTGGGTTTTGATAAATGTGTCATGACATGTATCCAACATTCTAGTGCTATGCATAAAAATGTTCTGTGCTCTATTTATTCATCCCTCTCTCCTCCCTTACGCCTAGCAACCACTGATCCTTTTCCTTTCTCAATAGTTTTGCCTTTTCCAGGATGTTACATAGTTGGAGTCATACAGAAACCTCTTCATATTGCCTTATTTCACTTAGAAATATGTATTTAATGTTTATCCATGTCCTTTTACACATACCTCCTTACATCATTGCTGTCATAAATTACCTCTCAATACATTACTTTCACCTTATCACAGATTGATAACAATTAGTTTATGTATTTATCTATTAAATGATATAGAAAATAAGAAGAACAGTTACAGACTAATACAATAATTCCAGACTTTATATTTATTATGTAGTTACCTTTACCAAAGTTCTTTATTTCTTTACATGGCTTATCCTTTCATGTCATCGGACTCATTTTAGCATTTCTTATAGGGCAGGTCTACTTGCAAAGAATTCCTTTAGCTGTTTTTGTTTGTTTTAATCTAGGGATATCTTATTCTCTTCTTCATATTTGAAGGGTAATTGGTCACATACATAATTCTTGACAGGTTCTTCTTTCCTGCTTTTCCTTCAACACTTTAAAAATATCATCCCATTCCCTTATAGCCTTCATGGTTTGTGATGAGAAATCTGCTGTTAATCTTATTAAGGAGTCCCTGTACATGATGAGTCACTGTTCTCACACTGCTTTCAAGATTCCCCTTTTGTCCTTGACTGTCAGCAATTTGATTACAATGTACCTCAGTATAGTTTTCTTTGTATTAACTCCTTCTTGGGTTTCATTTAGTCTACTGAAAGAACAGATACATGTCTTTGATCAAATACAAGATGATTTTAGACATTTCTTCAAGTATTTTTTCTGCCCCACTACTTCTCTCCTCTCCTTCTGGGGTTCTGATTGTGCTCCTATTGGTTCACTGATGCTATCTCACAAGTCTTAGCTCATTATTTTTATTTTTACTTCCTGTTCCTGAGACTAAATAATTGCAATTCATCATCATCAAGTCACTGATTCTTCTCTCTGCTCAAATTAGGTACTGCTAGTAATGACTATTTCATTTCAGTTAATCAAATTTTAAACACCTAGAAATTTTATTTGATTTGCTATCTCTTTATTGATATTCTCTATTTGTTCAGACATTTTTCCTTGAGACTCCAAAGTATTTATTACACCCTATTTTAAAATTATATGACTTGTGCTAGTGTTGAGGAAATGCCTGTATCCTTGATCAAATGTATAGAATTATAGCCATTTTAGTTACATAGTAGTCAATATAGCAAATAAACATCATGTTACCAAAGGGTATTTTAATACTGTTTCTCAAGAGATTAATGGATCTTACATTCTCATCAAAATACACTCCATATACCCTCATCTTTTTTTAATCCATTGTTCATAGTTGGAAATTCATTTACATGACCAATATCAAGCCTTTTATACACTTTATTTTTACATTTTTCTGAGTATATAAACTCAAAATATGCAAGATATATGCAAAAATAGAAATGAACACAAAAATAAGTGTGGTTATATTAAATATATACATTTTTCTAGGACATTGCCCATCAAATTAGAAACAATTCAAATAACTGTCTCCTTTTCTTTACAATTGTTCTACTATTCAAAAGTTACATAAATCAAAATAATAAATTCCTGAATATTATAAAAACTAACATGCTAAATAAGTTACTTTCAGATAAGTTAAATATAATGATTTTTAAAAAGATTTTATTTATTTATTTGAGACAGAGAGAAGAAGTAGGAGGAGGAGAAGGAGCAGAGGGAGAAGGACAAGCAGACTGCCCCCTGAGGGGGAGTTCAATACAGGGCTTCACCCTAGGATCCCAAGATAACGACCTGAATGGAAGTCAGATGCTTAACAGACTGACTCACCCAGGCACCCCAAACCTGATGACTTTGAAAAGGCAGATATAGTCATAAAAGAGAACATTTACAATGTAACATTTAAACACAGGTAACAGCCAGTTGGTCTCTAACAATGTGTGGAACTAAGGTATATTTATATATTACATTCATATATATATTATGAATACACATATTCATAAGATATATATAAACTTAGGAATGTTGTAGTGGCAAAATTTTGTTAAGATCACCAAGTAACAGAAGAAGCCATAATACATAGAAAGAAAAATACAAGTGTTGGTAGGGATGTGGAGAAAGGGTAATCCTCTTACACTGTTGGTGGGAATGCAAGCTGGTACAGCCACTGTGGAAAACAGTATAAAGATTCCTTAAGATGTTAAAAATAGAGCTACCTTACAGCCCAGCGATTGCACTACTAGTTCTTTATCTCAAAGATACAGATGTAATGAAAAGAAGGGGCACCTGGACCCCAGTGTTCATAGCAGCAATGTCCATAATAGCCAAATTGTGGAAGGAGCCGAGATGCCCTTCAACAGATGAATGGATAAAGAAGATGTAGTCCATACATACAATGGAATATTACTCAGCCATCAGAAAGGATGAATACCCACCATTTGGATGTGGCATTGATGTGGATGAAGTTGGAGGGGATTATTCTAAGTGAAATAAGTCAAGCAGAGAAAGACCATTATCATATGGTTTCACTCATATGTGGAACATACAGAATATTGTGGAGGACCACAGGGGAAGGAAGGGAAAACTGAATGGGAAGAAATGAGAGGGGAGATAAACCATGAAATACTGTGGACTTGGGGAAACTGAGGATTAAAGAAGGAGGGGATGGGGTAACAGGGTGATGGGTATTAAGGAGGGAACCTGTGGTGATGAGCACTGGGTTTTACACACATTGAACACTACATCAAAAACTAATGATGTATCTTATATTGGCTAACTGAACATAATAAAAAAATAATTAAAAATGCCAAAAAGAAGAGAGAAAATGCATCTTAATATTTCTGACTTCTTTTCATCCACAGTCTATCTAGAGGAAAAGACTCATCCCTGCCCTTGTTTTCTTTTTAATTTTTTTAAAGATTTTATTTATTTATTTGACAGAGAGAGATCACAGTAGGCAGAGAAGCAGGCAGAGAAAGAGATAGAGGAGGAAGCAGTCTCCCTGCTGAGCAGAGAGTGTGACGTGGGCCTCAATCCCAGGACCCTGAGATCATGACTTGAGCCAAAGGCAGAGGCTTTAACCCACTGAGCCACCCAGGTGTGGTCATCCCTGCCTTTGTATTCCAGAAATAGCTGTCTGTTGATCTAATAACTCCCATGGTTTTGGTTTAAACCAGTTTCACCATTTCTCTAATAGGTAACCAAAACAGTCTTAATAAGACACAATACTTTCTAAAATATTAAATTATGACAGGTCCAGGAAAATCTTGCTTTTATGTCTGCTTTGTGATTTGACCCTCATGTTTCTAGGGCACTCCCTTCTTCTGGGAAGACTCACCTGCTTTGAATGATCAGCACTGAAATAATCTCAAATTTATTTTAGAAACTAAAAAAGGTTATGATCTAAAATAAAATAATAGCAAGACAACATATATTTTGAGTAGCTATAGAAATGCTGATGCAGGCTCAAAGGCTATTTAGTTTTTGCCATCAGATTCAGTACTAAAATGATGAGCCAAGGGAAAAAGAAAGCTATGAAAATATACTCTGAGTGCATATTTGCTATTACTCTTTCACTGACTTTATCTCATTAGTAAATCAAGAAGAGTACTGTATTAGCTCAGCATCTAAAAGATGCATTCCTGTAAATAACATTTCAGTTGCAAATCTTTTTGAGTTTTCTATGTTATCCCATAGGACTACAAGATGACCAAGTAACTGGCGGGAATTTTTATACTAGCGTTATTGATCACAGTATAAAAAGAAAACAATAAAGGCATCAATAATACATGGTCCTGGATGACATCTTTATAGTATGACTAATAAAGATGATTTGGAATAGCCCATTGACTTTTTCTCTGCCCAGAACCTAGAGTAAATATATAATTTAATCTTGCTCTATAAGTTGAGGGCATTTTCTTTTTTGGGAATTGTGACTTTATTCATGTAGCTAAAGATAGGCCTTGTCCCAGCTTTCAGATTTTAAAGCTTAGTTATTAAATTTGGCTCCAAGGTGAAATGTGAGGAGATAAATGGGAGTGATTGAGAGACTGAAGATGAAAGTTTAGATCTCTGGTTATAGAACTGAAAGAAATCAAAACATGGAGCCAAAGAAATATGACAGTGCCATCTAACAGATAATGAACTTTAATTGCAACCCCCACTATTCATCACTTAATATATTTTGTGAAATGGTTTTATTATTCAACAGATAAATAAGCAGTCCTTGGGAAAAAAGCAGCTTTTAAAAATTCATTTGATGAGTCTTATTTAAGGGATATTTAGTTTGGCTCATCAAGTATTTATTAAATACTTGGTACTTGTCCAATATAGACTTTTGTTTGGTGGCAGGAAACTATAAATATACAGTCCATATTAAAAAAATATGGGTCTGCTGTACAAAAGTACATTTTTTTGCCTAGTGACATATTCTGTTCTTAAAGTCATCATACAAAAAAGAGTATCTTACAGTGCTGCTTAGAATAAAAGGATATTTATTTATTTATTTATTTATTTATTTATTTATTTATTTATTTTTAAGATTTTATTTATTTGACAGAGATAAACACAGCCAGAGAGGGAACATAAGCAGGGGGAGTGAGAGAGGGAGAAGCAGGCTTCCCGCCGAGCAGGAAGCCCGATGTGGGACTCGATCCCCGGTATCTGGGATCATGACCTGAGCCGAAGGCAGTTGCTTAACCAACTGAGCCACCCAGGTACCACCAGAATAAAAGGATATTTAAATAAATAAAAGCATCAAGTGGAGGATTCTTCTCAAATTAATGAAATATATAGAGAGATACTCTAAAAAATAATTCAGCATATGTTTTATACTACTAAGGTTCGTTTTCTCATCATGTAGCCTACCCTAAATCCATTTAAGGTATAATAATAATCTCCATATGAATATAGTATACATTTCTCACAGAAAAGTGTGACAAAACCTAAACACTCTAGATTGCTTTGAGAAAGCAATTTATTAAAATAAGATGATAGAGATGATGGGCAAATGAGGGCAAATGTTTAATTTGTATGGCTTTGGTGGGGGAAACTGAATAGTAGGGGATAATATTCCTATTATGTATACCAAGCCTATCCAGTCACTTCATTAGAACAGAAGATGCCCCTAGTGCTCTTATCACTCAGGAATTTACAGGGATTTGTAAAGCTCTGAGTTGGAAAGGAACAGGGGCAAAGACACTTCATTAGAACAGAAGATGCCCCTAGTGCTCTTATCACTCAGGAATTTACAGGGATTTGTAAAGCTCTGAGTTGGAAAGGAATGGGGGCAAAGACACATAAATATATATATATATTTATTGTTAATATATATATATTGTTATTTCACATATATTTTTATGCATATGCTGCATATGCTAATGTATGATGGTGGTGATGGAGGGGTCAGGTAACTTGGTATTTTATAGTCTACAGCAGAATGTAAGAGTATTCCTCATTTGCCTAAGATATGTTTTAAGGTAGATTATGAAAAAATCTTAGCAATTCTTAAAATTCTAACTCAACCTTTACTTCTGTTTCCCTGACAGCTTGACCCATAGAGACCCCCTTTTCTTTTGAATTGTTCCTATTATTATTTAATAATCATCATATACTGTCTTATGCTGGAAATGATCTTCATTCTTTTTGTTTTATTGTCCCTACCTAATACAATGTGATATATCACCTCTGTGTAATCACATGGTTTTATATTTATATCACACTTTGTACCTTATATCTTACACATCAAATAGTAATTGCTTTATGAATACATAAAATGATTGCTTTCCTTGTTTGACTACTGACATTATGACTAAGTAGATACTCCTGAAGTCTCTCCCTTCTTTAAGTTTCTAAGTTATTATAACTTCATAGGAGAGCATTTTTAACTTTTGATGAATGTTATTTATTTTAATTTTCTAGAGAAGCATTAAACCTTGAAATTAGACTAAACTGTACACAAATAAACCATGAATTTTATATGTATTGTCACACTGAATGAGTAACCTGGGGATCAATTTGTGAATTTACACATACTCCTTTTTTTGAATTAATATATTTTAGATAAAGTCAATCAAATTCTGGTCCTATAATATGAGTACAGTCCATCTCACTCATGTGAGTTCTTTCTCCATGGTAATTCTGTAATAGATATCTGCTATATCTATTACAATAATTTGGAAATGTTTCATCCCCCACATCCCAAACCCCCTATGTGAGGTGAGAAACATATACTGCATGGTAAATCAACCTTTAATAAACATTTTTTATTATTACAAAAAAAGGAAAGAAAGAAGAAAAAAAGAACAAGATGAGTAGAAAATAAAGATTGAAAGAAGGCTAGATAAAAGGAAGGAAGAAAGGGAGGAAGTAGTAAAGAAAAAAATTTATTCCTGAAATGTGTTAAAGAAGACATGGTAGACTTTATTCAGGGTAACTGTCGGGGTAAGCATAAGGACCAATGTAATGCGGCTTTGCAGTGGTGGAGAGAGTTGGGCTCAATACAACAAGGAAAAGTGGGAATTTATAGCAAAGGACTAGGAGTAGGGTATACAGTTATACGGAAAATTAATGAAAAGGAAACATCAGGGATAAGGGAGGGATTCCAGCTAAACAGAAGCAGCAGGATTCTTGCTAAGGCAGGCCATGGTGATTGAAAACCCCTGAGGGATAGTGGAGGATGAGGAATCTCATTAGGTATCAAGAATGGTCAGCTTTCTAGCGTGGATGATTCTGATTAAACTGATTTAGCAGGATTTTTGCTGAAATTGGACAATACAGAAGGGAACACAGAAATCTGAAAATTGAGGCCTACTTGCAAAAGAGCTCAGAATCGCCTGATTGAATGTGGTCAAGGGAAAAAGGAAGGAAGACAGATATGATTATGAAGCTTCTTCACAAATGGCATCCATGAGGTGTATAATCTTCCCAGAAGCAACAAGCTGCTTTAAAGAAAAAGAGAAAAGTCTAAATTGAGCAATTTTAAATTTGAGGATATTTGTAGAACCATGATTTTGTGATTTCTGTTCAGCTAGCAGAAATTTCCAATGAACTTGCACCTGCAAAACTGCATACTGCAAAACACATTCAGCGTGTCATTCTGTGTGCACAAAGGATCAGGTTACACATTTAAGTAATTTTAGGGTTTAAAGATCCTATCATTAATATTCTGTCTTGAAAAGCATAAAAATCTGACTGGAATTCTGGGACTTAGAGAGTCTATTAATAAAAGCAACATACAACATACAGTGCTTTACCATCAGTTATTTCTATTGGCATACTTACACCCCAAAATTGAAAAAAAATCAGAAATTAGGATTTCTTATTGGGGTTTTATTTCCCATCAGAATACAGCTTATTTTTCTTACTATTAAACATTTCTATCTTAGGAACTACACTAAGGACATTTCCATGATCCTGAGATCTGCCCTCTATAATAGATACTTTGGGAACAGGGAGCTATTAGTTTGTTGATTCTTTGCCAAGTTCCTTAGAAACATTAGCATATATAGAAGCCCTGGCTTTAGGATTATAAATGGATTATATCTTCTGTTGTTTGCACTTTTATTTAACTCCTCCACTAATAGGTCACTTTTCAAGCAAACAGCACCAAACCCATTATAGGCATTAAAGTTTTGCCTTTCTCAAAGTCTGTGAAACTGGCCCAATTGGCCTGAATAGTTATGGAATATTACAACATCCCTGAGGATTCTGACTTCTATTTTTTCCTGATTTTTCAGTAGCTAATATAATTATTTTTGTATAGCAGAGGAAATTAATAACAGATGTGCAGAATATTTTAAATACAGTAGTATCCAATATGTTTTTGCATATCTGTATTTCTTTTTTGGCATGTTTCAAATGTTCTTCCTTTCCATTGCACTGAAATTGATATTTTGATCTGTGAAATATACGATGATCATATGGCACTTGCTATATTAGCCACTAATCCCTAGTATAAGTTGCTGTCAAAACTTAGCATATGGGGCGCCTGGGTGGCTCAGTTGGTTAAGTGACTGCCTTCGGCTCAGGTCATGATCCGAGAGACCCAGGTCCGAGCCCCACATCGGGCTCCCTGCTCGGCGGCGGGAAGCCTGCTTTTCCCTCTCTCACTCCCCCTGCTTGTGTTCCCTCTCTCGCTGTGTTTCTCTCTGTCAAATAAATAAATAAAATCTTAAAAAAAAAAAAACTTAGCATAAAAAAACAGTGGAAATTCTGCCTTGGTGTGCAGATGGAAATGAATTTTTATTATAAGGAAAGAGAAAGACAAACTTTGCCTTTGGATTTGTATGACCATGTATAATACATGGAATTAGTAGACGATATGCCTTTATTATAAATGATAGTATGCTGAGTCACTGCCAGAATGGAAAGTGGTAGATTTTTGTTGCCAAGTTTGTCTTTGGTAAGATATAATCAAACAGAATTATGCTTCAATAGAAAGACTTCTGTTACCTTCCAGTTTAATGCATTTTGTAAGTTTTCAGAGTTTTTTTTTAACTAACTTTTCGGGCTGATAGTTTCTTAATAGCAACTCTTCAGAATGTGAGAACCACTCATTCTCTGTCCCAGATTGACTTTATGTTTACTTATCCTCTCCTGGAATAGCCTGAGTAACACACACGCGCGCGCGCACACACACACACACACACACACACACTGAGGATGAGGGGAAATCTCTGATGGAGTAATGTACATGAATAGGTGTCATGAGTTGAATTGTGTCCCCACAAAATTCATATGTTGAAGTCCTAGCCCTCAGTTCTTCACAATATGACCTGATTTGAAGATCTTTTCAGAGGTCATTAAAATGGGCCCTTTTTGGGTTCCCTGACCAACATGGGGTGGGCTAAACTAATCTGTAAATATACACATACCTATTTTATTTCTATTGTACCTATATGCACATTATATATTTATTAAAACAAAAGCTCACGGGGTGCCTGGGTGACTCAGTCAGTTAAGTGTCTGCTTTCCGTTCAGGTCATGGAGTTGACCTGGAGTACCGGTATTCAAACCACATGTTGGGCTCCCTGCTTTGGTGGGGCATCTGCTTCTCTCTCTCTCCCTCTGCCCCTACCCCTGCTTCTTCTTTCTCTCTCCCTCTCTCAAATAAATAAATAAAATATTTCTAAAAATTTTAAAAACTATAATAAACAAACAAATAAAAAAACCGCAAGAGTTCACACTGATAACCCTCTCATCTAGCCCCACGGGGTTTATTGTAGGCTTACTCCTGTTCTTTCTCCTTCTCTCTTTCCCTTTCTCTTTCTTTCTAGCTTCTTTTCTGAGAGTAAGATACCTGGATCCCACTATCTACATTTTACTTATTTGCTCTACCCTAGTATACACACACATTGGTTTCCAAACATTAGCCTGCATCTTAGAGGAAACACATTTACCAACTAGAGTCCACTGTGGTGTACAATTCTTTTAGTCATTTTCCTTAAAGTATCCAAGCAAAACTGTTACCCAAAATTTCTTAGATCAAATACTTTCTGGGCACTTTCTTAGGTCAGGTTATATCATATATATATGTAATAGAGTTGAATTTATTATTTTAGTCTGAATTCAATCCTGGTAAGAATTTTTAATTGATAAAATTTTGGGTCATTCAGGTCTCACATTTCAAAACTAAGGTAACTTACTAGAAACAATGATGTGGAAGAACTGAACACTTTCTCTAATGTAGTTGTACTGACAATAAGAAGATAATGCCATTATCATTCTGAATCCCAGGAAACATCATGTTATATTGCTTCCTCAGTAAATCCTATTGATCTGCATTGTATCACAGATGGTTTGATAACTTAGGAAAAAAATAAAGCCTGTGAATAAGATCCAAGGTCCAAGGTTTCCCCTTTGTAAGGAGAATACACAAACTTTAGCAAGAACAGTGACAATAAATACCTTTTAGCTTTAAAATAATAAATAGTTCAGCTCTTTACATAATTTGGTATAAAGACATTTCCTCATGAAATAAAAGCCTAACCAGAAATCAAAGGGTGGTACAAATTATATAAGACACAAAAATATGCATATGCAGATCAAAATGTCCTAGTCTCTCTGGCAGTCAGGTTGGTTCATTTAACTAGAACTGGCCTACAGACCATGAGAGGCAGTGACGTGTCAACGAAAAATCAGCATGTATCTTCTATTTCTCACTTTCTCTGCTAATGGCATACAAGCTACAAGAAAAAGAAGGGTATCTGAATTGCTTTAGACTTGACAAAAGTAAGAAGTAAACCTTTATTAATGCATTTGGGAAAGTTAGTGTAGATCATTCTACTACAAAAGATGGTGGTGTGTTCTTTCTAGAATAATTCAGTTGCCTCAAATACTTTCACGGTTAATTTGCTGGTAAAAAGTGTGTTATCCCAGCTCTTTGTGCTGTCCAAGCAGATAATCACTTGGTGATGTGTATGAGAACATTCTTAAATGCCTTTTGCTAACTGCTACTTGATTATGACATCCTCTCCAGTATTCTCTCTTCAGTTAAGCGATTGTGTCTCCAAAACCGGAGAGAGTTTTGTACAGCAGAAAGTCCTTAGACAAACATTCGAGAGCGACAAATCTGACCTTGTGCTCTGCACCAGCAATTACTTTTGATTTGTCTTTGGCCGAAGATATAAATCTTACTTGACAGGGCTTTTGAGGATTATGGATAATACATTTATACAATTGCTGGCAGAGGGCAGGCACTCTGACCTCATAATTAGTTTTTTTTCTTATTTATTTTTGTTCTTATTCTTACTTTCATTCTTTTATCTCACTTAGGATAAGACCGGAGGCTAGCATTTTCTTAGCACCAACTCATTTACTTTACAGGCTGGGGGTTTACTTAGCACAATAAAAGCCGACCTATGCATTTTTTATTTATTTATTTATTT
>PITA01031365.1:0-15308 GCA_004023965.1 Spilogale gracilis
GTAGCTGGCAGAGCTCACTTCCTTAGGGCAACAGGACCAACACCCCTTTTCCTGCCAGCTGTAAGCTGAGGGCCGTCCCCAGGTTCTAGAGGCCACTTCGTGGTCCCCTTCCTCCACTTTTATAGCCAGCAGTGGAGAAGGGCTCAGCTCCCTGTCACCGTGCATGTCTGTGACCCAGCCAGGCAGTTTTCCAATTTTAAGGAAATGGGATTAGATTGAGCTCATCGGATAACGAAGGATAATCTTTCCGTCTTGGTCTCAGGTTCCAGGGACTAAGAGGTACCCCTCTTTGGGGAGGGCATTACTCTACCAACGACACTCATTTTGAGATTTAAGTTGTGCTTCTCGGGCAGGAATAGCGTAGAAGTGGTGCGGTGTTTTCCCTGAACCCTATCAGGGGCCGTGAGACTGCTGTGTTCAGCTACGGATGGCATTGTCCCGGGTGGTTTGATTAGATAGGCGTCTCCACTGTAAAGTCACCTCTTTCTCCTCTGTGATTAAGGAGTGGTTTGGAGACTGGTAATTTGAGAACAAATATCCTGGTCCCCATCCAACTTCCAACTTATCAACTTCTCCCTATCAGTGCAGACTCCTGCTTTCCTATTTTATTCAATGGGGTACAGTGCATGGCTATCACTGTTTTTTCCGATGCTCTCATGGCTGCAGACCTGTACCACGAGAGCCCCTCGGCTGGCTTCTAGGTCCTTCAGTGTGTCCCTGTCATCGCCCGAACACGTTTTTGCTGTCTTGCTCCATACGATGCCCCCAGCTCATCTGGTACTTTGCTGCCATCAGTCATTCCTCCAAGGAGCCCTGGTTCCTTCCAGTGGAGAATGGTAATAGAAGCCAAACTCTGCGCCCCGGTGTGCTCACAGCCATGAATGCCACTGCTCCAGGGCACCTGAGTGGACAGAGCGAGGAGGCTGGTGTGTACGTCCCACATAGTCCCACCCGGACGCCTCCCCAAGCCTGTTACATACTGAAAGCCATAAATTCCCAGCAGGACCTCCAAACTCTCCTGGACGTCCAGGGCCTAGAAGTCCCCTTTCTGCATTAGTAACCCCGGGTGATGCTCTCCAAGCTCCTTTGGGCTCCAATACCCTACCTTCCCTTGGCTGTCTCCACCCCCACCCGGGCCCCACCCGGTCCACCTTAGTTCTGCATGGCCTCCCCTCCCCCCACCCCCTGCTGGCACAGTCACTCACCTCAGCCTGCCCCACTAAAGTTCTTAGGACTGAAGTGTACATCAGGGAAAGGAAGGGATGGAGAAAGGAAACCCTGTGACTATTGACCCTGCACCCCATCCGCCCCCCCACGTGAGATCGGTCGCCACGATTGATGGGAGGCCCCGGTCCCATGGGAGTCATCTGTGGCTTCTGGAACACAGGCTGTGTAACCTCAGGCACGTTCATGAACCTCTCTGAGCCTGCTCTGGGGCCCCACCACTAAAGTGGCCACTCTCAGGGCTGAGACCCAGGCTGTGCCGAGCAGGCCAGTCTCCAGGGCGAGGAGAACTGGAGAGTGGGCGGGCCTGGGAGAGCCAGGGTGGGGGAGCAGTGGCAGGGTCTGCCTGGGGTCTCAGACACCAGTCACCCCTGCGTCCAGAGGCCTCTTGCGGAGTTCGGGCACCCCCATCTCCCAGCCTGGCCCTGATGCCCTTCCTCTGCCCTCCCGGGGGCCTTGCTGGGGAAACTACCCCAGGGTCCCTGGTGGGGGGATAGCCAAGGGGTGTTCTCCACGCCCAACATGGTGGTGAGCCACGGCCTGTGTGGTCCCCGGAGGGTGATGGGCTGGATTGCGGCCCCCCGAATTCTTATGTGCAGTTCTAACCCCAGGACCTCGGAATGGGCCCTTATTTGGAAATAGGACCCTTGCAGATAGAATCGCTTAAGAGGAGTACGGGCCCTAACCCAGTGACTTGCTACAAAAAAAAAAAAAAAAAGGCGCCTGGGTGGCTCAGTGGGTTAAAGCCTCTGCCTTCGGCTCAGGTCATGATCTCAGGGTCCTGGGATCGAGGCCCACATCGGGCTCTCTGCTCAGCGGGGAGCCTGTTTCCTCCTTCTCTCTGCCTGCCTCTCTACCTACTGTGATCTCTCTGTGTCAAATAAATAAATAAAATCTGTTTAAAAAGGGGGGGCCAACGATTTGGACAGAGAGAGAAGATGGGCAGAGATTGGAGCCCTTCACCTGGCCGCCACAGGTTGCCGGCCACATCAGTGCTGGCCCAAGGCCCTCCTTCTCCCTCCGGAGGAACTGAACGCCAGCACCTCGAGCTCAGACTTCTGTCTCCAGACCTGGGAGATAACAGGGCTCTGGGGCTGGAAGCCCCGGTTTATGGACCTTCTTTACGACAGCCCAGGACTGCCCTGGGGGGCCTGCTGCCCACTCTGGACGGTCCCGGGTTTTAGGCTCTGCCGCCTCCTCCCTGCTCTGCCCATGTCCCCTGCCCTGCCATCTCTCCTCGCTTCCCCGGCCCAAGCCAGGGAACACACCTGCGGGGCTGGCTCACAACCCCACCTAATTGGCTGTACTCGCCTGGGAGAACCCCAGGGGTTTGCCTGACAGAAGCATGTGCAGAGGAGAAACCTGCCCTGATTCCAGCAGGTGGCTCACTGCGGACCCCTCACCTGCTCACCCTCGGCTCTGACCTCCACCCCTTCCCACCTGGCCTGTGGGAAGGCCACTCGGATCCTGGAGCCCTGGCGGTGGTGACTGGAGTCGCTGGGGACGGGTGTGAGGAGGCTGCCGCTCCAGACTGCTCGGAGGTCTGAGGCCATCGTGCCATGGTTTCCCCGTGTCTTCCCATGGGGGGAAAGGAGCACAAAGGGACAGGCCGGGTGGGGACAGAGCCGAGGAGCGGGGGGGTTCCCACCCGCCTCACTCCCGACCTGCTTCTCGGCAGCGGCACACTGAGGAAGTGGGACCCTCCCTCCCAGCTGCTGGAAGGCAGAAATGAAAGACCCCCCAAAACGTTCTCATTCCTTTTTGAGCCCCGAGAGTGGAAACTCTGCTGCTGCTGGAGTCAGGACTTCTGTCTGACGCTGGCATCGCGCCGGCGGGACGCTGGGTCCTGCGGGAAGACCCAGGGCTCGGCAGGGGGGAGGGAGGCAGGGAGGGACTCTGGGCAAGTCACGGCCTCTCTTGGGCCTCCGCTTCTCACTGGTGGAAGGACCCATCAGACCAGAGGGTGCCCGTGACTGCCATCGCCTGTCTCCGTCCGGGCCGCTGCAATCTTCTCCCCGCTGAGGGGCTTCTGCTCTGGCCTCCTCGGTCTCTTCTCCGCAGGAGGCCAAAAGGTCCGACCGCGTCTGCACCCGCTCAGCCCCTTCTCCCTGGGAAGAAAGGCCGGGCCCTCACAGGCCTGCACAGTCGGCGCCCCCCACCCCCTGCTGAGGCCGCCCAGCACCCCTCCTCACGGTCCCCCTGCAGCCACATTCCTGTACTGGGCCCCTCCCCAGGACCTTGGCCTGCCTGTCCCCTCTGCCTGGAGCATGTCGCCGGATAGTCCTAGGCCACCTCTGTCCCCCCACTTTGCCTCCCCTGGAGGCCATCCTGTCTATCCCACTGAAAATGGCCCCAGCCCCTCCCTCCCAACTGCTGTTCCCTGGATCTTCCCACAGCATTCCCCGCCTTCTGGCACACCCCTGAGTTTACCGCTCCGCATCAGGCGGCACGGGACCGTCTCTCCTTCGGGAAGGCAGACTCTATACCGTTTGCTGAGGAATGTCGGTGGGATCCTTGCCCCTGAGGGCGGGAGGCCGCGGGAGAGGCAGCAGCGACCGGCCCCCCAAGCTTCCTCCAACACACCAAGCCCCCGGGCAGAGGCGGCCAATGGCCATCCCTAACCGTGACCCTTTCCACGTTACAGGTGGGGAAACTGAGGCTCAGAGAGGCAGAGCAACTTGGTCAAGGCCATGTGGCTCCTGAGTGTGGGGCTGAGATGTAGGCATGGTCTGCTGTGGTTCCGGAGGCCCCCCCGCCCCGCCCTGCCCCGGCCCTGCCCCCACGGAGCTGAAGAGGGCAGTGTCTTCCCGCTGGTGCTGAGGCAGCACAGTGCCTGTGGGACTCACCCGTGGCCACATTTCAGGACACCCCTGCCTGGGTACAAGCCTCAGGAGCCTCCGTCCTCACGGGGCCTCCCCTTCCCCTGGTCTCAGTGAGGAGCCCTGGCTGGTCCCCGTGCTCGAGCTGCTAGCAGGACGTGTGTCCCCACCCTCGCTGGGGAGGGACTTCTGTGTGGCCCAGCTGAGCAGGAGGGACAGCGTAAGCTTTGCCACGTCCCAGGGCTCAGAGAAAAGCCACAGAACATAATCCAGGTCGTCAGGAGGAAACACCCCCCAAACCTCACCATTGCCTTGTAACTAGACGGGCGGCTGAGATTCAACAGGATGGAAAACCTGCTCCCATCCACCAGTTTTCCCTTTTCTAAAAATCCCAGACACGAGAGTGGAGCCCTGCGGGTGCAGGGGCGCGCCCAGAGGGCAGACCCAAGCCCTGGGCACCCCCACAGTGGAGGAGCAGGCGGAACCCCACGCAGGCCTCTGGGAACTCCACCAGGTATCCCCCTTCCTGTCGGGGCTGGACAGGTCTGCGCGGCAGGAGCTGTTTCTGAGCCCCTTCTCCCTCTGCTTTCACTCTCCTGAAACACCCAGCAGGTCAAGAACTGGCAGCTGGGGGCACCCGGGCGGCTCAGTCATTAGGCGACTGCCTTCGGCTCAGGTCATGATCCTGGGGTCCTGGGTTCGAGCCCCACATTGGGCTCCCCTGCTCAGCGGGAAGCCTGCTTCTCCCTCTCTCACTCCCCCTGCTTGTGTTCCCTCTCTAGTTGTGTTTCTCTCTGTCAAATAAATAAAATCTTATAAAACAAAAACTGGCACCTGACCCCGCACCACCAGATCCCGCAGCTCTCCACCCCTGCTCCGGGCCTCAGCCCTCCCTCAGCCAGCACACCAGGCCCAGGGCGGCCGGCACAGTCCCTGGCCACCTTCTGTAGTTCTGGGCAAAGCCAGGACGAGACCCCAGTGCCCACTGCCTCCTGCCCCCCCAGACTCTCTGCCAGGCAGGCCAGGGAGGGGCACAGGCCTGGCTCCTGCTTCCCAGGCAACGTCTAGGGGGTAGGGGCGAGGTGGGGAGGGATGCTCTGGTAGCAAACATGTGCTCCCCAGGATGAGGTGCGCAAGGGCTCTGAGAAAGAGCAGGCAACCGCCATGTCCACTCCAAAAGGGCCAGGCGCCCGTGGCAGCCCCAGTGGGGCAGTTGTGGCCCGCAGAGGTGGGGAGGTCGGGGGTCCCTCCCTGCCTTCCTCTCCAGCCCTTCAGCAGGAGCTGCCCATTCTACATCAGTCCCCCTGGGTGGGCCCCAGAAGCAGGGAAACATCCCCAGAACAGATCCTCCCCCAGGGCAGCGACCGAGGGATGAGCGCTGTCACTGTCCCCAGCTGGGCTTGTCCAGCGAGCACAAAGCCCGAGGGCCCTGCCCAGGCCCTGGGAAAGGCCAGGACCGACCGTGCATGGGGGGAGACCCTGGAAACGTCACATGGTCCTGCCTCTCCTGAGACACCCCTTCTAGGGAAGTCCTTCCCTTGCCATCGGGATACCAGAGCTCCCCCAGCTGGCCCCAGTGGCCCCGAGTGATAAATTACTGACTTCCCTCTGCGGGGTGGAGGATAGGGCCTTGATGGGGGTGGTGAGGGGGACACAGCTGGAAGCCCAGGGGCACAGTGGGGCCGTCTCCAGGCTCCCCCACCCAGCAGCTGCAGCCCCCCAGGCTCCCTGCACCCGTGCTGTCCTGCTGGTGAAGGGGACAGTAGGCCGTGGGGAGGTATGCAGGAATGTGACATGCCCAGGCGGGGGACGAGCTTCTGAGAGCATCCCCAGCTGCAAAGAGCCCCGGCAGATGGAGCCTGGCTAATTAGAGCCCGCCACAGCCTAGGGGAGATGGAGTCCGGGAGCACAGGTGGGAAGTGGGGGACAGGCTGTCCCTGCAGGCGCTGGGCGGGGGACTGGGGCTGGGCGCTGGGGGGGAGGGGCAGCCCTCATGCGGGTGGGGCTCCCAGTTCGAGCTCCCGGGGGACTGTGAGTATCCTCGGGTCCCTCTCGTGCTAGGGAGCCCCTCTGCCTCTGACATAGCCACAGGACCCCCTGCCCAGCGAAGGGGGAGGAGAAGGCCTTAGCCCTCCTCTCTGCAGACCGTAGGCTCTCCCCACCTTCCCGCCGGCAGGCTGGCCAGGGTCCCACCCGAGCCTCGGTTTCCTCTCCTGCAATGTGGCGCTAACCGCCCCCCTCCCGCGGCGGAGGCAGGACACCGAGTCTCACAGAGGGCCTGGTGTCCGGCGGGTCTCCACTCCCAGGGCAGCCTGTCCCTTCCTCTGGAAGTGGCTGTGGGGGTCCCCTACCCTCTCCACAAGTGAAAGACCGGCCTCCTCTCGCTGGACTGTTGGTGGCTCGCAGGCCCTTGTGCCCTGGGGATGAGGAGGGCGGACACGGCACTGGCCAGGGCCGGGGTCAGGGGTGAAACAGGCCACACGTGGGAAGCAGCAGGAGTGTTCACGACATGGGTGCCATCCCCGCCAGCTGGTGCCATTGTCATCGTTGTTCAGCTGCCCAGACCAACACAGATGACGTCTGCATATGATTCAGGTGAGTTCGTGAAATTTCAGGCTGGGGCAGGGCCGCGGGGGGAGGGCACTCAGGCACAGCTAGGGCCCCCCAGGGGTGGGGACTGATGACAAAGCTTCCTGGCCCAAACCCCTCCAGTTGTCCCCCGACTCCTGGCGGGGAAGGTGGGTGTGTCTGGAGGAAGGAGGGCCCCGCCTCGTGCCCCCATGTTGGGCGGGCTCTGTGGTGGTCATGGGCCCCGTGCGGCGGATCGGGGGTTCCATGCACAGTGGTTATTCCACACCCCTTATCACGGCTCAGTCCGGCCCTCTCCCTCGCCATGCCCCGCAGACGACTAAGCACCCTGTGCTCCGCATTCTGGCATTCCAGGGGCATGGAGGGCGGCCCAGGCAGACAAGAGGCCCCGACTCTTCTGGGGAAGACAGTCACAGGACGGAGCTGCAGGGAGCTGCCCCCACCCTTGCCTGTGGCAAGTTCCTCCCAGGGGCTGAGCTGTGGGTCACCTCTGTCCCGCAGCAGATGGGGGGCAGAAGTCAGTAACATTCGAGCCTGTGGGAGGGTCACACCAGCCGGTGACTCCTGAAAGGTGCCCGAGCCGGGCCTTCCTCACGCTGCAGCCATGGGTGAGAGCAAGTCCCTTCTGTCATCGGCAGGGCCCACTGCGTACCCTGGGGACAGTGCCCAGGGAGGAAGGAGAGCACGAAGTTTTCCCTGACTCCGTCCTCCTTCACTTGTAGAGCTTTATTGGCTATTGAATATCACTCGAAGTGCAGAAAATTGCAAGCTGTCGGCACACGTTTCCTGCTCACATTCACGGTGTGCGAAGCCAGTCTGCAGCCCAAGTGCAGGCCGGAGCCCTGGAGTCACGTGATCTGTGCTGCGCGGGGTCCAGGCTCCTGGGGTTCTCACCAGTCACGGGGGGGGGGCAGCACGGAGGTGCTCCCTCCGCATCCGGGAAGCAGCGCACGGAGGGCCTGGGGCCATGGAGGGGGGCCACTCCCTAGCAGAGGGTCCAGCCCGGCTGTCCCGCCAGGGGGAGGGCTCGGGGAGCAGGGAAGGACGCCTGTGAGGACAGATGCGGTGGCCCCTCAGTCACAGGTGTTCTTACAACAGATCAGCCCCTCTGCGTTCGGAGGGACCTCTGGTTCTAAGGGGAAGTGTGGCCCCCAGAGGCTGTGGGTGCCCCCCCAGGCCTCCTCGCACACAGCACACTTACCTTGTGCTCACTTTGGGGTTCTCGTGTCACGGCCCCCAGATCTGTTCATGGCTCTTTTGGACTCTGCGGCTACAAGGCACCGGGCACGTGGGGGCACATCTGGCACACCTGCCTCCTCCCCTCCCCCCGCTCCAGGGTCCACTTCCCAAAGCACAAGTTAAAAGAGGAATTTCTTCCGAATTTCAAGAGCACAACAAACCACAGGGCCCTTCTGAGCATGGGGCCTGCGTAGTCGCCCTGTTTCTTGGGAGACTTTTACTAAAATGCCAGTGGCGGCTCGAGGGGCAGGGGCAGGGGTGCATGACTCGGAGAGGAAAAGCCTGGAGCTGGAGGAAATGTTCCTGCAGGACTTCAGGAAGTCCCTCCAAGGTCCGTGTGGGGTGTTGGGGTGCCTTAGCGGGCTGGCGTGCCCCGTCCTATCAGATGCCCCGCCCCTGGTGCAGCAGCCACAGTCACCCAACACAAGACTGTTCATGACTCTCTCATTTGTAGACAAGACTGGGAATGAGCCCTGTCATGTCCAATATGCCGCTCTGGACCCACGTCCCAACCCCCAGCTCTGTTCTCTGACCTCCTACAGCCATGCACCATTTTATTTTAAAGATTTTATTTATTTATTTGACAGAGAGAAACACAGCCAGAGAGGGAACACAAGCAGGGGGAGCGAGAGAGGGAGAAGCAGGCTTCCTGCCGAGCAGAGAGCCGGATGCAGGACTCAGTCCTGGGACTCTGGGATCACGACCTGAGCCGAAGGCGAATGCTTAACAACTGAGCCACCCAGGTGTCCCTAGAGCCATGCACCTTAAAAAAAAACCCAAGACTTCCCTGGCTTCTATCTAGCAGACCCGTCTTCTCTACCCATCTTGAAGATCCAGTCTCCTTCTGGAAGCTTCCCTGGCCCTCTCCTTCCCCCAGCTGGGGTCCACATACCCGGAGCCCCCTGGATTTACAGGTCATTGTCTCTTCCCCCCGATCAGGACTAATGCAAGGGCTCATGTACCCTTGTGGCCTCAGTGCCCAGGGCTGGGTCTGGGATAGTGTGAGTGCCTGATTCAGGACAGTGAGTAGGGAGAGGTAGGAATAGGTAGGTAAGGATGGATGAGTGGGTAAATGGATGGATGGATGGATGGGAGGAAGGGCGGGTAGGTGGGTAGTTTGGTGGGGATGGATGGGCAGGTAGATGGGTGGTTAGATGCGTGGATGGGCAGGTGGCTTGAGTAGCCGGGTAGACGGATGGGTGGGGGGATGGGTAGATGACGAGTGGGGGATGTGTGGGGGGGATGAATGGACAGATGGTGGGTGGGCTGGTGGGGGTAAACTAGACCACAGTTCCCTCCCAGTGAAATCTCAGGCCTGGCCTTGTTAGCTCCATCTTGGTGGGTCCTGTGTCAGCCAAATGCTTTTGGTCAGCTGTTGTCACCATCAGTGAGGCGGCAGGAATGGTGGGATCTCTCGCTGCTGAAACAGTGGCTGAGATGCGGACTGGGGAAGAGGAGGGGCAGCAAGGGCATTGCCTACCTTTCCGGAGGCGCAGCCTGGGCAGGACAGCGGGGCCGCTCCACCAGAACTCTCCCTGCGCCTGCACCTGGTCACTGGCTCGGGGGCAACACCCAGAGCCGGGAGAGTGTGCCTGCCAAGGGTGTCCTGGCTGCCAGGGAGGCTGAGCCCAGCGTCTGGGTCTCCGCGGGGGGGTCAGAGACCACACAGCTGTGGGGGAGTCGCCGTCAGCCAAGAACAAGGCATGGCCCCTGCTAGTCTTGGGGGCAGAGCCCCCTGCTCAGGAGTGGGCTGTGCTGGGGGACAATCGGCCCCCGGCAGCCCCCCAGTAGGCTGTGTTTGTGTCTCCCACCTAACAAAACCACCACACCGAACTCATGGGGATGCAGAGAAAGAGCCCCGGCCCCAGGTTCCCCAAATTCCCTTTGGGAGGGGTGAGGGGGAGCAAGGGGCGGAGGCCAGGCGGCACCGAGCTGTGCTCACTTGGGACGCCCCCTGGAAGTCTCCTCAGTCTGCTCTGTGCCACTTTACAGAAGGCTGCAGACTCGCCAACTGTACACAGAAGACTCTCGTTCCTTCAGGAGGCGGCTGCGAAGGGACTGCTCCCTCCTCCAGCAGACCCCGGAAAGGGGGGCCCTTGTCCCCAGTATGCCCCGCGAGCGAGGCGTCAAGGAAGAACTCACTTTGAGAAACAAAAGTGGGCTTAACACGTAAAAAACAGTTATCCCAGGCCCCCTCCCTTGCAACTGACGAGCCCCCCGACCCAGATGTGGCCCAGGACGCTCACAGGTGCAGGGGGACTTGCCCTCCCGCCAGGGAATCCAAACCGCCCCTAGATGGCCCGTCTCGGGGAACACGGTGACAGCCCAGCGCCCCGTGTCCCAGGTGAGCTCCGAGGCCAGCATGCACCTCTAAAAGGGGCAGAGAGTGGGAAGGAACCCCTCCGGGACGAGGCGTCCTCCAGCCAGGCCTGGACACTCAGTGCAGCCCTGTGGAGGGCAGCTTGTGAACAAAGACCAGGTAAAGCCATAAATCAGCCGCAGGATCACATTTCCTGCTCTGAAAGGTTCTGTAAAACATGGGAGAAAATTGACCTGTCAGGGGGATAGATGGGCCGAGATAGTGGCTGCCGGCCCTGGCCGGGTCCTCTGGCATCGTCAGGGTCCTGCCCCGGGGCTGGGCTCCTGTGACCTGGGCAGCCCCTGAGCCGAGGCCGGGTGGCTGAGAGGTGACACACCTAGCAGGCAGCCCTGGGGTTTTGGGGGGTGGGCTTCTCACCGCCACCCCCAGCACGCCCTGGCAGAGGAGGCCCGGCTGCAGGAGCCGTCAGGCTATAAAACGGATGGAGACCAGAGACAGTGTCAGCAGACCGCTCGAGTACCTTTTACAAAATCTAATCTCTTTTTATTTCCCTCCCCCTCTGCCTCCCTGACCTCCCAGCCGCCCCTCCCCCTCCTGCAGCACAGGCTGGCGGTGACCTTGATGCCCCGGCCTTGGTGTGGGACAGCTGGAGCCCTCGTCACCTCGGGGGGCTCTCAGTGGGAATGGCACGTGGCCTGAACAAGGGGGACACGAGCCTGGGCAGACAGTCCCCCCACCACTACAGCACTCTGGGATGGGACCAGGCCTAGGGGGCTTGGATAGCCCAGACCTGGGCCCTACAGCCGCCTGCTGCTCCCAGGACCTGGCCGTCCACCCCACCCCACCCCAGCTGTCCTCCGGAGCCTGGTCTGCAGCTGCCTAGAGTCCCACTGCTCACCCCGCCTCGTGCCGCCCATCTGGCCCCCCTCTGGTTGCTGGACCATGCCCACAGAGCTCCCAAGGCCTGAGGACCCCCAGCTCAGGCTCATTGTTGGGGGGGAGCAAAGAGAAATGAAGGGAGGGGCCTCGCCCTGAGCAGAACCTGGGAGAAGCCACTGGCAGGAACCGGGCCTGCGACGAGTACTGGGAAGGTCCAGACATCCTCGCCTTTCGGGGGCACAGCGCCCCAGCAGCAGGGCCAGGTGAGTGGAAAACCGGGCACCAGCCTGCAGGGCTCTCGGGAAGGTGCCCCAGCAGGCAGAGAGGGCAACGGGAGCCCAAGAAGGCCAGGTGGCAGGTCGGGTGTGGGGATCAGGCAGGTGGGAGGCAGGGAGGCGACCAGGCAGGCCCAGACGGTCAGCTGGGGCCCTGTGCCTCCCCCTGCGTTCGTCCCACAGACCGACTGCCGCGGAGGACGGGCCACCCGGGGCAGGGTGGGAAGGAGGCGCAGACGTGGAGAGATACCAGAGACAGAGAGAGACACAAGGAGGAGAACACGGGGAAAGGTCACACGGCAGTGGGCTAAGCCCCGTGATAAGCCTTGGGCTCCCCAGGGAAGTCCCCCCGCTTCTCAGCCCATCTGGAGGCTGGGGTCCTGGACTCGCCACCCAGGGAAGCTGGCCCCAGAGTTCACCCCCACTGCACCGCAGCCCATGGCTGCCCGGGCTCAGCTGGCCCTGGGGAGTCTCCCGAGAGCGGGCCAAGCGGGTCGGGTCGCGGGGTCTGGCCCCCGTGTGGCTGGCTGACAGCAGACGCGGCTCTGTGCCCTCCAGAACAATAGCCCTTTCAGGTCTGGCTGGCGGCCGGTGGCCTGGCGATGAGCAGACAGACGACTGATAAGGGAAACAGAGCAAGGAGACACCCGGATCCAGTCCCAAGGGAGGTGGGGTCCCCCCACTTCCTCAGAGCCCTGGGATGCTGGGCCCCTAGGGGATGGAGGGTGCTGGGGAAGGTTGGATCAGCCCCTCCCTCTGAGCCATCCCCCATCCTTAGAGCTTTAGGGGCTGAGACGGGGTCCCCATGCTGGAGTGCTGGTCCAGGATAAGGCTATGGGTACGGGTGGGGTGTTCCCTCTCGGCAGGGTCTCCCCCAGCACCCCGTCAGCCCATTAGCCCTGTACTCCCAAGCTGAAGCCTCTAGGCCCCGACAATGACGAGCTCTCCTCTGCTTGCCAGCCTCAGCGCCCGCAGCTGCCCTCCCCAGACCGGCGGCGCGCCCCCATACTGCCTTCCCATGTCTGCTCCTGGGGGGCCCCGCGCCTTGCTGCGGCCCCACTATAGGCACCTACGCCCCCCCCCCGCCCCGGGACCCGCAGGCTCAGGTGCCTGTCCTCCTCTGGGTCCAGGACACGCAGCACCCCAGCAGCAGGCCCCCGGGGCGCGGTGGGGGCAGCGGGAGTGCAGCAGATGTAGCCTCCTCCACACACGCACACACTCTGCACACGCATACATCCAGGCGCACGTCCCTTCCCACCATCGCTGTGGACCCCTCGCCGCAGGCCCTCAGACTGGGAGCCCCGGGTGGGCGCGGGGCCTGGGCTCCAGACACATCAGCTCCACGGGTGGGGGTACTTGTGGGTGACGGAGGTTATGAGGGGCTAGAGTTCACACCGGTGCCCCCACAGTGACATCACCCAGGAGCTGGCCCCCCGGGGAACCCCCTCCAGGTCCCGGAGGCCTCTCTGTGCCTTGGGCCTCCTCCCTCCCTGGTTGCTGCCCCCTGGCCGCTGGCCAGCGTAGGGAAACTCTGGGCACCAGGCCATAGAGCCTGTCCTTGGAGGGATCCCCTGTTGCCTGGGGCTCATACCCCAAGGGGCAGACGGGGTTGATTCTTCGGGGGCTTTGTCTGTACTGCGGTTAAACCTTCACTGAGCCAGCCCCAGAGAGGCCGTGTGTCTCGGGGTCACCCACGCCCTGCTCTGCCTGAGTCTCCCTGGCCTGAGGCCTGGCCCTGTGTCCCTGGACATCTCACCTAGTGACTCCTCGTCTGATGGCTCCTCCGCCCCGCCCGTGCCCCAGCCCTCCCCCCTCCTCCTCCAGTCTCCACCTAGAATCCTTGATCCCAGGCGGCCCAGACACAGGCTTATGTAGGGCAGGCCGCAGCTCTCTGGGGGCGGCTGGCAGAAAAGCAGGTTAGAGCCAGCGAGCCCAGAGCCTCAGGGCCCCCATGAAGAAGGATCACAAGAACCCATCAGGAAAGGAGGGTGGTAGGTGGGCTGGCTCTGGGCGGTGCGCGTGGCGGGTCTCCCCAGGCCTCCCCGGGACCCCAGGGAAACAGAAGGGCGATACGCAGCTGGACGAGCCCTCGCCCAACGTCACTTAGGGTCCTCACATTCAGGGAGACAGCAAAAGACTGCCCGAGGAACAGGCATGACTATATCCCCATTTAGTCCCCAATTTCGATGGTGATTTATTTTAAATACTTTATTTTCCTATTTCTCAAAAAACCTAAGTTTTCCAACTCGAAGGAGACAAAGAGAAAGCTCATGAAGTCAGTGAGGCCAGGTATCCGCCCCGTACCCCACCTCGGGGGCAGGGGGGAGGAGTGGAGCCGTGGGTCCCGGAATACCAGGCCTGGGGCAGGGCACAGGGGGCCTGGCCCCTGAGCGGCCACATGGGGGTTGTGGCGGAGGGCTGAGAGGGGGATCCCCCTGTCCCTGGGTGCCCCGGCCTGCTCACCGCTGACCCCAGCCCCCAGCGGGGCCGGACAGCGCCGCTGCTCCCCCTCCCCAGACACACCTCTCTCTCCCACAAAATAATTTAATGCAACTTAATGGCTTGAAGTTGATGTAAAAATTACAGGCGTGTGGGGGTGGGCTGGGGTGGGGTCCTCGCAAGAAATCTTTTTGAAAATATAATTGAGTTAATGGAGCCATAACTGTGTCTCGTTTGGGGGGTAATTGGCCTGCTTTTTGTCACTCTGTCCATTTACATACTCCTGTTTTCTTTTCTCTATTGATTTTTTCTTTATAAAGTGGGCCACTTTACTGCAATTTTTAAAGCCCCAGTGATGAATAAAAACCTCATCTTCCCACTCATTAAGACACAGGAATTAGCGGGCTCAGGGCCCCACCAGCCGCTTTGTGTAACAGTCCTGGTCTCCCTTGTTTTGGCTGAGGCTGGGGGGCTGCCTGCTGAAGGCTGAGGGGTTCAAAAGCCGCGAGGCTGGCGGGCCGATTTCCGGGAGGCGGGCCCAGGGTGAGGGGCGCCTCCGGAGGGGTGCACATCCAGGGGAAGGAAGCAGAGGACTGGAGGCCGCAGCCTCCACTGCCCAGGAATCTGGGTCCCCTAGACTATGACCTTGAGAGGCCCCTGCCCCTCCTGGCCATCCTCCCCTGCCGAAGGGCCTTGGGCCCCTCCCCCACCCGGCACCTGCCTCCTTGTGGCTGGAAAGCCAGAGGCCCCACTCATCTGCCTTTGACAGCAGACCAAGGTCACATTTCCTAAAGAAAACATTTTTTTAATTATAAAGCCCATATACATAGAAAATCAGTGAATGCAATGGCACGACAGGATGGAAAGCAAACGTCGCGTCTCCCCAGCGCCCTGGGTCTCCGGAGGCGACCCCCCCAAGGGCCCCGTGCCACCTGCAGCTTGGCTGTCTTGTTTCATCTCGTCCCCCAGGGGCTTCCCTGGCCTCGGGACGGTCCTGGGAAACTGGGCCCGATGGTCAGCTTCCTCGCGCTCGGCCAGCCTCCGACCGGGGACGCTCCTCGTTTCTTAGCGTGCCGAATCTGCACAGAGGACATCTCTGCTCGCGTGAGCTCTGTGCCCTTGTGCAAGCTCTTCTGGAAGGCGGAATTCCTGGAAGAGAAGCTGCTAGGGGAGCAGGCAGGCACGCTTCCAGGGCGGTGCCCCGCGGGGCTGAGCCCACGTACGCGGCCTGCTAGGGGGAGAGCTTCGCACCCCTTGGCACAGCGGGGTACCCCCAGTCCCAGCCCCCGACCTGGGTCATCTCAGAGGTGACAGCTGGCGTCCAGGCGGAATTTATTTTATCTTATTTTACATCATTAACATATGACTCAGATACAATAAAATACACCCATTTTAAGTGTACAGTCACGGCTCTGGACATCTACAAGCATGTGACGGCGCCACAATCAAGACAGAATGTGGGGCGCCTGCGGGGCTCAGTCGTTAAGTGTCTGCCTTCGGCTCGGGTCATGACCCCGGAGACCC